>CM028886.1:387500-410000 GCA_016801885.1 Toxotes chatareus | reverse complement strand
TGAAGTTCAGAGAAACTTTTCCCTCAGACTGCAGATCAGCTGTGATCAGGTCTGAGTGTTTGTACAAACACATCAGCAACAACAGTGAAGTAAAACACAGCTGCAAAAACATTAAACACTGAAACACCTCATTATAAATGAAATATCAAATATTCTTTATCATCTCTGACTTGGGTTGAAGTGTCTGTCTCAAAGTTGTGAGTCTTTGTGTGTCTGTGTGTTATTACAGAAACCAGCTGGATTCTTTCCTGATTTCTTTGAATTTGCTCTGAAGTTGTTTGAATTTCCTTTTCAGTCACTAACAAATGAGCAGTTCACTGTTAGCTGTGATGTCCAGGGTCTGTCCTTCTCACCACGAGCTGCTGAGTGATGAGGACAAACGGTCTGACGGCGTCCCTCCAAGCTAACTTGCTGTGATGAACCTGCAGGTCCAGGTTACAGCTCAGGGACAGAGCCGCCGCCTCCACGTTACGCTGGATGTTAGCGACTGGTCCTGATAATGAGACAGATGGGACACATCACGACATCGGAGACACTAAATCGTCCACCAGCACCACACAAACACAACAAGAAGTCATCTCCTCTAACATGAGAAATATCTCTGAGTTATGATTCAACACCACATGAAGACACTTTACATTTACATTATATATTTTATCATGATATTGTCATGAACATTTCCACATAATTAAAGATCGTGTGGAAATGCGCAGTTTTCTGATGGTAAAGGTTTTTTTCCACTTTCCTATTTTACTTTTATTGATTTCATTCAGAGAGATCTTGATCAGTTTCTGTCTCTGCTGCTGTGACGTGAACAGTGACGTCACAGAGGCTGCGAAGGACGAGTCCTTTACTGACCTATCAATCTATCAGTTTATCGATTTATCAATCTGTCTGTATCTCTCTGACGTCAGAATCCTTGTTGGATCCTTGTTGGATCCAGCTGTGTGTGTGTGTGTGTGTGTGTGTTCACCTCTGTAGAGCACAGACAGGAGGACCAGCATCAGGTACGCCCGGCCACGGGACCCGAGCATGCTGGGAAACATCAGGAGGATTGAACACCTGAAGGAGGAGGACAGTGCCCCGCCCATGATACACACACCTGGAACAAACACACACACACACACACACACACACACACAGTCAGGTGTTGTTAGTGTATTTGATGTATTTCATTTAAAAAGAAAAACGAAGAAAAAACAGCTGTGAGTGTGACGTCTCCTCACCGACAAACACACATCCTGCTGCCAGCTTCAGGTCAAAGGTCAGACGGAGACTGTGAGCGACACCCAGGAACAGGACTGAAGGACAGACAGGAACCATACAAAGGAACAAATTTCATCATTTCTCACTCGTTTGATTAGAACGATCATCATGAAGAACGTTAACTGAACGTTAACTAAATTTAAGTTAAAAAATTAAACAAAGTAAAACAAAACAATAATACAAACATCTAGAAACTATTAGTAAAGAATTAACTGAAATGAAACAAAACATGAAACAACATGGGGAATGCTAACAGCGCTAACATGACCTTTCATCAGGTGGATAAAGGTGACGTTACCTGTACCACTCACTGCTCCAAACAGCACTCTGAGGACCAGGTGAGCCACCACATACTCTTCTGATTGGCTGAAGAGGAATCGATGGACGGCCGGAGGCAGGACGGTCAGACTGAACCTCTGCACAGCTGGAGGAGACACAAACAGCTGGTTCACTGAATGTGGCACAGATACAAGCTTCAAAAACATTGTTTTACCCGGCAACAGAAAAAGGAAACAAAGCTGTTAGCTGAACGTTAGCAACAACAAGCAGATGTTAAAGTTTCTCTGGCAGTGGACTCACTGCTGTGAGGACCTGAAGGTCTCTGCAGGTCCGGCTGAGCCATCGTCCATTAAAACTCTGCTTTCAACAACCTTCAAAGCACAGACAGTGGTGGACTGATGGACTGGTGGACCAGTGGTTTGTCTGTTGACTGTTGGAGCTTCTGGAAGTTTCAGTTGGTGATGTCATGGTTTCTGGTCTCCAGGTTACAGGAAAACATTTTAGTTTGTGTCAGAGGTGAAAGATGAAGACTGGAGAGAGGAAAAGACACCTGATGAAAGGTGACATCACGGTCCAGGTGGGAGGAGGCGGAGTCATACACACTGTCAGAGGAGTCCTGAACAGGTAACTACACAGGAGACAGATAAATAGTAGTTACAGCTGCTTGGCTAGCAGGGAGCTAAAAGCTAACAGAGCATAGCCTCTGTGATTTGATCACATGCTGATACAATACATGTTCAGGTTCATAAATGTTTGCTGGAGGTTCTCTGAAGGTTATTTTACCACACTGCTATCGAAAAGTATTGATCCCAGCTGTTAGAATCACATCACAGGGCTGTTGTACAGCTCTGGGTAAAACAGCTGCCTGTGGCCTGTAGGAGGTGTCAGAGAGACATCACTCATGTTTTTCCCTCCACAGGTCGGCTGGACGTTCTCGCCTCAGCAGCTGGAGGAAGGTTAAAGGTCACCTGCTGGGGGGTGCATGGAGCCTCCTGGCTTTCTTCTCGGGCCTGTTGCTGGCTTCTCTGTATGGACTCACAGCTCTGTTCATACAGAAACAGCCTCTGTGGTTCTGTGCTTACACCACGCTGGCCATGGCCTCTCTGGCAGCGTTCGGTATGGGACTGTCAGCCGGAGTCCGGGCCGACGTCACGGTGATGCTGCCCTCACTGTGCTCAGGTCAGTGACGTCTCATCACGTCTGTGTTACGAACCGTGGTGTGGAGTTTAAAGACGTGGCTCTGAAGTAAATAACACTGGTGCATTGTCCCAAGAATGAAGAGCTGGAGCAACACGTAGGAAGTTTTCTGCAGTAAACAGGAGGCACCTGTCATATTTCAGCCGGGTTTATAATGACAGATTTTTCTGTTCAGTTTAGTTGTGTTAGAAGCGTCGCTGTAGGTGTGGCTTCGTTGGTTCATCCTCCACTTTGGCCCAGAGCGAAATTTTTCAACTGTTGGATGGATGGAGATGGAGTGTGGTTCATGGCCCCCTCACTTTTCCTCTAGTGCCGCCATCAGGGCAACATTTGTCTAATACTCTGGTTAATGTCCGAATACCTGCAAGTCTAATAATATTCCTATCAAACAGAAGTGGCGCTTTAAATGGAGGCGTGGCCCTGATCGGCCTATCACAGTCCCTCTTCCTCTGCATTCCAGCTTATGGCCGGAACTTCCTCCTCTTCCTGTTCGTCTCTGGGCTGTTGTCCGGCCCGCTCACCAACACCTTAGAAAACACGGAGCGAGCTGCTGCCAGTCTGCTGTGTGGAGCCGAGCTGGCAGCCAATCAGACACAAGACCTGATGCAGAGAGCAGCCACGCCCCTCTTCTGTAAGACCTGCCCACTGCATCGTCACAGTATCCTGCAAAAAATACTGCTGCTACTGCGACTGTTCATTTGATGTTTAGTGTGTGTGTGTGTGCTTGCAGCTGTGTTGGACAGAATCAGAGACATCAGCAGTAATGCTTATGCTGTCTCAGGACGAGTCCGTAACTTCATCCTCGCTCTGACTGACAGCGTCCGACATGTTGGTGAGTGATGTCAGAGTCATGTGGTTTAGTTATTAAGATGAATCGTGTGTAACTGTACTCATCTGTCTCCTTCCCACCATGAAGCTCACATGTTGCTGTTTTCCAGCCTGCATTGTGTTGACTTCTGACCTCTGACCTGCAGCTCGTACTCTGAGAAATGTCCTCCACTTCCTGGTGGATATCGGGGACATCTGTAATGCCAAACTGGGCTCACCGTACAGGAAGTGCCGGGCAGTGTTCTCTGAGGCTCGGGCCGACTGCTCCAACCTTCTGGGAGACTTCAGCTTCCTGTGTGACATCGTGGACAGTTTCCTGCCGCTCTGCAACCTGGCCCGCGGTGCGTTCACTGACACCTTCACCTTGCACCCACTTTAAAGGAGCATTACACAGAGTTCTCCACATGTTCACTGTGAAAAGGAAAAAGTTGAGAAAACTCAAAATTTCAACTTATATTTTAACTTAACTTACATTTTATTGATCTTGTGAGTTTGTCCGGCTCAGATCTGAGCAAATTCTTTTTAAATTTTAGACAAACTGTTTTTTGTCGTGATTACAGAACACTTACCTTAAAAGAACAAAAAGTCAATCAGAGAACGAGGGAATTTTATTCAGTCAGTCTTTATTTAAACACAAAACTTCACCAAGAAGTTTACTGTATTTTACTGATGCTGTTGCATGACATGTGAAAAAGATTTAAACCAGTGTCTGAGCAGTGATGTGATAAAAACATCTCATTATTTCACCTCAACAATATTTGTTTTATCTCGATACCGGGATCATTCGCTTCACTAGAGAAAACAACCTTTTCTGAATCTGTTCTCGAGGTGATAACCTGCTGTTTTTCCTCAGACTGATGAGATGATTAATCCATGATGATGAGACTGATAACGAGGTAATTAACTCATGATCAGGCGATTAATCCCACTGCGCAAAGACAAGTTCAAATGACCAATTTTGGTCCCCTGAAGCTGCAGACTGTGACGCCAGACAATGTCTTTTTTTCTGACCTCTACCGAACGTCCAGTATTGACGTCCACAGGACCTCTGAATAAGGACTAATTGTAGTCCAAATGTGGTCGTTGTGGACGTCTTTTCTACGTCAAATATAAACTCATGTTAGACATTGTTTTTATTCTGCGGCTAGACTCTGTGTATAACTGTAGTCCCATTTCAGAAGGCACACTGTTCCAATTCATCTTCCTATAGCTTCATTTGATTGAGCCATGAAGCTACAGGAAAATTAACTGGTAGAGGAAACAGGTCCTCCACCTTCTGGAAACACACGGGACTACAGTTATACACAGAGGTTTACAATAAATCACAATTCATCCCCACTCATTTATTTCCATTTTTATTTTTGTTAATCACTGGCGACTACACACAGCCCACCTTGCTTGGGTCTGTACCACAACAAATATACAACAATAGAAATATAAAACAATAAAAATTAAAATGATAACTGAATGTGATTTGAGGTCAAATCCAACCAGAACCAATTATACTGAATACAGAAAAGAAGACAATGTACAAAAGCTGTGACAACATTCTCCACAACGGATAATCAGTCCTGAGTGACTGCTGTGTGTGTGTGTGTGTGTGTGTGTGTGGAGGATACACAGCAGTCCTGAGTGACTGAGTGTATCCTCCACTTCTTTGCGGTGCATGCTTCAGATGCTCTGATGCATGCGTCCTTATGAAGTCCTCTGTGGCTGTGTCATCAAATTTCATGACTCCATTTGTATGAGTAGAAAAAGACAAATTATTAGAAATATGTGAAGGCAGTCTGCAGTCAGACTGTGCTGCTCTCACCGCGCGTACACTTACGCACAAATATGGTGACAACATAAATACACAAGTACCTTAAACAACAGGACATTACGCTAAATGTAATGCGACTAGCAAACAAACTCCACTAAATAATGCCTAAGTTAGCTTGTTCGTATCATAGCTGCTAACATAGAATGCTAAGAACACAACACAATAAACACCACTTTGAAAACCACACACACACAATACTCACAGACTGTGATGTTCCCTGGATGAAACGTGTGCAACCACATTAACCAACTTTACGAGCCCATCTCTGAGTTACGGACCGAACTGAAGCAAAGGAGCGGAGCGGCAAAGATGCAAACTGGAATATTAACAGAAAGAGCGCTCACTCTGTCGCTGTTTCCAAAAACTAAGAAAAATACAGAACACTCACTCTGATACAATTTCTTTCAAACAATCAATCAATAAATCAAGAATTTGTCCCCTGGAGGGCAATTCAAGGCACATGAACAGTTTACACACAACACAATAATAGCATAGAATTCATCCACTACCAATACTGGATTAATACATCTACATCACCACCTGCCTGCCTTCCACCTGAAAACAATGGAACTCACCGCGAGGCTCGCTAGCATGTAAAAAGCAAGTTCCCTGCCAGGAGAGAGCAGCTAGCTTGGCGAATTTATCTTAGGTTAGCTACCAGCCTAGCTCTGGTGATTGAGTGGTGACTTAGCGATCGAACAATGCTTGTTCACGTTAAAGCTTCGGCTAACGTGAAAATTTTAGTGACTATGGTCGTTTTCAAAAGTAATTCCAATTCCATTTTAACTATGGCCGATGTTTAGCTAACGTTAGCTGTTGGGACGACAGGCAATGCCAACTGTAGCCACAGCAGGTTTAGGTAGTTTAAAACAACAAAGCTAAAACAGCTAACACTTTAAATACATAAATGAACAAACATGACCGAACTTACTTTCAACTTAGTGGAAAACGGTGGTTCTTGATGTACGCTGAACAGAACCGAACGGACACTTAATTCCACAGTTTCCACACAAATCAGAGACGGTGGATGAAACTCGCCGAATCGCGCCAAAAGCTTGACGTGTTGCCTCGGCCAATCAGAGTGGCGTTTACTCGTTGGGTTATGACGATGTGCTGCCTCAGCCAATCAGAGTGGCGTTGACTGGTTGAAATCATAAGAGTTATAAAATCAAGGCTCATATGTACCATGATATTTTCTGAAGCCTAAGTTGCATTTCCAAATAAATAAATGCATAAAAAACATAAATGAATAGATTTCAATTAATTAATAAAATAAAATAAAATAAAACAAACCAGTAGAGGAAAAAAAATAGCATGTACTCAATAAATGAAAGAAAGAAAGAAAGAAAGAAATAATAACAAATGATGTTTGACTACAAATAATCTATATTCATATTCATTAATCATGTTGATAACAACAATGTTGATATAAATAAAAAAAATTGCATTCAATAATGTCAGTTTCCTGCACCTGTCCACATGACGTCCAAAAAAGTTACCCAGTCCAATGTTCAAATGCTGAACTGCATACTGATGTCCAAGCGGGACTGAGGTTAGATGTCCAAATATCGGACCTAGTTTGTACGTTGTGTAGACATCCAGAATTGGTCTTGGACGGACAGACGCAATATAGACATGATCTGCACGTCCATCAGACGTGTAATGTTTAGTGGGATGGTAAAAATTGGAACCACAGCTGTGTGATGTACTGAGGTGTGTAACAAACCCTCTGAGATCTGCTATGATCTGATTCATCTGTTCATTTACAAGATTAAAAGCTGAAGGAAAACCTCAGTGTTTGTGTGGAATGATTCGCTGATTCATTTATTTCTTAACAGAAAATTGTCAACAATGCTGATAATTAGTGAATCGCTTCAAATATTTATCACATATAGAACCATCAGATTCTGCAGTGTGTCACAACCAGCATCAGTCTCATGATTTAATGGCCACACTGTGAGTTACTGACGATGTGAGCTCAGTCTTTAAGACTTATTTTGTTCATTTTTGAGTCTTTGTCTCTTTCAGCTGGCGAGCTCTTCTGCGTCATCCCCTCCTACATCGCCAACCATCTGAAAAAGCGCCTGGCGGCTCGTACGTTCACTGTGTCATTGTTTGTTTTTTGAAGCATTTTTATGTTTTTAACCTAGATTTTGCTGCTCAGTACGTCTCTGTCTCACGCAGCCACCATCGCAGCGTTTGAGCAAATGAAGCGCGAGTTTGAATTCAACATCTCGGCCTCTGTGACCTTTGACCTGGACGCCAACAGCAGCCGCTCTTTGCAGCAGGTGTCTCAGGACGTCATGGAGGAGATTTCATCAGACCTGCAGGTGTTTCAGAAACTCAGCGGACCGTTAAAGTACGGCGGCTTCGTCCTGCTCGCCTGCTCCTTCCTGAGGTCAGAGGATCAGATAGTTTGGTTTTCTAAAGCTGTAATGAGCAGTGCAGTGTCAGGGGGCGCTAGAGTGGTTACACACTTTCAGTATTGTTGACTGCTGTGTGTGTGTGCAGCGCGGTGCGGTACAGACGACGGTATCTCCGTGAGCTCGACTTTGACAACGTCTACATCAGCTCCCAGTTTGAAGAGCTCGATCAGCAGGTGACATCAGCGGGCGGAGCCTCAGTCCTGCCAGTCACATGCAGAGAAGCCAAGACCTACATCACACCACGTCAGTACATCTGTGTGTGTGTGTGTGTGTGTAATTTCAGTTAGTGATTGACATTGAACTGAAGTGACCCTGATCCCGTTTGTTTTCCAGTATCGTTGTACCTGTCGAGCAGAGAGCAGCGAGTGGTGTTGCGGGGTGTGGTCTCAGTCCTCAGACACCTGGTGATGGGGAGCCTGCTGGTGGCACTGGACTTCCTGGTGTTCTGGATGCTGGATCAGGTGCACCACCAGGTGACGGGGGACGTGGTGGCACGAGGTGATGCAAGACATCTGATATGAATATGAAATGTGATGTCGTTTGAACTGATGTAACCATAGTAACGAGTGTGTCCTGTCAGCTCCAGTCACTGTGGCGGTGCAGGTGGACGGATCAGGCTTCGCCTCAGACATCTTCAGAGACCTGGTGGCTTCGTTTAACGTCCTGCAGGGAGGAAACATCACAGTGATCAGCAGGAAGTGTCTGCTGGAGCCGTCACAGCCAAACTACAACACTTGTTTCATGCTAGGTAAGAACTACATGGGAAGTGACATCATACAGGATGTGACATCACGTTGACTGCCTCAGTGCAGATGGCTGATGGTCACGCGGCGGCAGGTGGTGGACATGATGGACAAAATGGACAGAAACTGAAAGTTCCATCAGTTATTTCATCATGTGTTTTAAACCTTCAGGGTCGGAGGTCAGAGGTCAGAGGAACATTTGCTGAGGCTAGCTGATGCTAACTGCTAAATCCTGTGGTTGTCTGTACTGTTAGAACCGTTTCCTTCCTCCACTATAAAACATTTCCAAAGCTGATTCAAACATTTCAAACTGAAAAAGCTGGAACCTACATTGTTCCATGTTTACCAGCATGCAGTCTTCTTCTTCACTTCCTTTGGTGGTGTGTATCTTGGTGTGTTACCGCCACCTGCAGATCAGAGTGTGAAACCACTGGTCGAGTGTTTATCACGTCATGAGACATAAAAAAGGGAACTCACTCATAAAATCCCTGCTCGGTGGCTCAGTCAGACCCAGGCCAGCACCAGACAAAGGTCTGATGTCTGATCGTTTCTCTACTTTAATCTGGAGTCACACTGAAACAACTAGAAAAAAAATTAACACACAGTTAACAAAAAAAAAGTAATCACTCAAACCACAGTCTGAAAACAAGGCTGGAGGTTTGTGTCATGTTCACCCAGTCCTGCAGACTCCACCCTGAGTGCTGTATGAGAAGCAGGCACTTTTTAGGGCCCAGGACCCCAAATTGGGACCAGATTCCTGCAGCTGAAATACCAGTAAAGGCCATGAGGCCCAGCAGCGGTAATGACAGGAGCAGTAAAGAATCTCAGGAACTCGATCTTTGTGTCCGGCCGACAGCTGCGTGTTGGTTGAAGGTTTAATCTTCAGACTTCAGATCACGTCCCGACATGAAATGTTTGTAAAGTTCCGATTGACAGCTGAGACAAACACCCCAAGCATCCCAAATATGACAAACACTTCCTGTCCTCAGACGTCAGGTTGGAAACTGTCTGTAGAGTCCAGCTCAGGAAAGGACAGTCTGATTCAAACTTCTTTGAATGGAAAACACCTGCATATGAATAAGAATCCAACAGAATCCAAGAATCCTACAGTCCATCACAAAACAAAAAACAGCTGCACTCAGTGACCAGCAACACATCCTCTGATGTCTCTACTGGTTCCACTAGTTTTACTGGTTCTTTGTTGCAGGGTTCCTGTTGGGTCTGGCTCTGCTGGTGTCTCTGACTGGAGGATTTGTCCAACGCTGCAGACGACTCGTCTGCGCTTCATATCATCCAGAGAGAGAGCTGGTAGAGAGACACACACACCCACACACACACACACACACACACACGCACCCACACACACACACAGTGTTAGTCTGAATGTGAATGAAATTGTGTTTGTGGTTTAATGTGGACGTTCTAAGTCTGGTCCGACTGCAGCGTCTTCTCAGAGGAAGGTGTTGAATCATCAGCACTGAGCTGAGACAAAACCAGAGGAGATCAAATATGAAGCAGCTGTGTCTCTGTCTGTCCCCGTGTCCCCGTGTCTGTCTCTGCTGTAACCTGTCTGATGAAGGTCACGATGCAGAACAGATTCAGCTCTTCTCCCATAAACTGCGCTTTATTCACCAAACATTTTCCACTCAAACACGTTTCATTTTGACGGACTGAGTCTCGCTGCTCTGCGTCTCCGTGTGCGAGTCTCATCAGATTCTGAGACCAAGAACAGAAACCGGCTCTGATTTTCCTCGAGGGTTTTGCACGACAGCCAGTCAACCACAGAGGACGAAAACTGATCCTTCCACTCCGACTTCAGCACACCGAGGCTCAGGTGACATGTAGCAGGAGAAGAAGAGGCTGGGGGGCTGTGCCTGTAAATCCTGCCCCCCCTTCTCTCAGTCAAGGTGTGTTTTTAGAGTAATAGACAGAAAGACAGACAGGTGAGACAGAGAGGAAAAACAGCTGCTGTGGGTGAAAGGTCACAGAGACAGAGGCATCTGAAGAATCTGCAGAATGAAAGAATGAGAGGAGGAAGCAGGAGGCAGGTCTGGACTCATCCTCACTGAGACCTGACAGAAACCTGCAGACTGAAACCCACCGAGGACTGAGCTCCGAGACCTGAGACACAGTCAACTGTTCTGGCTCATAAACCAAACTCCATTCAATTTAATCCGACTTTTATTTTACACACTGTTCAGAATAAAAGATGCTACAGCCTCTGCTGCTGTGTGAGTATGAGCTGACACAATGTGGAGAACATGATGGTTCTCATGGTTACCTGGTCAAAGAGGAACCACATTCATTCTGAAGCTGCTCAGCAGATACAGAAGCCCAAACCCACGCGTGTGTCCCAGACGTCCTTCCTGGCGGAGCTGGGTGACTTCTTGTTGGCTCCCAGCGCACGAGTGGGATAAAAAAACAAATCATTCCCTTTTTCTTCATTTCTGATGTTTATTGCTTTTTGGGCCAGTGTGCATCACATGACCCTGTGAACGACCTCACAGCTCAGAGCTGAGGAGACGTACATGCAGGACGTCCTCAGAGAGCCAAGGTCCGGCCTCACTGTCTGAAGATCTGCTGGAAGCTCAACAGCACAATGAAGCCTCAGTGTGACTGAGAGACGCAGCATCCGTCCATCAGTCCATCAGGACATCAGGACATCGGGACATCGGGACATCCATCCATCCATCCATCCATCAGTCTGCTGTCCCATGTTGTTCCCTCAGCAGCAGTGACGTCTGTGACGTGACAGAATCAAAACCTCGGCTGATTGTTTGAATCTGATGAGGTGTGTTATTGTTGTTGTTTGTGTGTTCATCAGGAGAGGATCCAGTTCCTCCGTCAGCAGATCCTGGATCAGAGGAGGATGGAGGGTGAAGCCCTGAGAAGGTCTGCAGCCAGGAGGCGAGCTGATGGAGGAGGAGGGGGGAGTCGCCTTCAGAGACTCCTGCTGCGGTACAGACGTGTGGTTTGGTTTTTAAACTCCCAGACAGTCTGAGACAGGCTGAGACAGGCTGAGACAGGCTGAGACGTGAAGTGGTCTCAGACTTTGGTGGTCTTTATAGACCTGAACTTTCTGTGTCCAGGTTTTTGACTTTCTGAGGTTAAAGATGTTTTTTGGATGCATCGACATTCAGAACCCACCAACAGCTTTCAGTCTGTGTGTGTCAGGTTACCTGGAGGAGCTCACCTGTCTCACCTGCTGAGTCTGTCATCAGCAGTCACCTGTCTGGCCTGTGGAGAGGTGGTGAGGTCAGAGGAGGACAACGTGGTCTTCTGTGACGTCCCTGAGTGTACAGGTAAACACTCTTATTGTGCGTTAGCTGCTGCTGGAAGTACTGGGACATTCATGGTCCCCAGAGGATGAATCCCACTGACTCTGATCATCCTCTAATTCATCCATTCATTCATTCAGTTCATTGTGTCACAGTGATCTTGTTTCTGTCAGACGTTGAAACAAAGCCACAGTTTGTCTTTGAGCTTTATTTAACCAACAAACACAACGACAAGACGACACACAATACATCAGTGTGTGTGTGTGAGTGAGTGTGTGTGTGTGTACTGAGGGAGTGTCCAGCTGTTGTTGACTCAGCTGAAGTCGACAGATAACAGACTGTAACTGTAGCTCGCACAGACCTGAGGCCAGTTTCTTCTTAGACCGGTTCAGTTCTGTTCACCCTTCGATGAAACACCTCTGAGAGAAAACCCCACCCCCTCCCCTGTCCCCGCCCCATGTCCCCGCCTCCTGTCCCTCCCCCTGTCTCTGGATATTTCATCTGTTCTTTTCTTTTATGAATTTCGCAGAGAAAATGAAAAACCTGCTGTGTCGCACACAGTGGTGGAATGTAACAAAGTATTTGTACTTCTTTACTGTACTTAAGTATTTTTTTAAGTATATGTACTTTACTTAAGTAAAAATAATAATGCATACTTTGTATTTTACTCCATTACATTTTGCAGCAAGTATCTGTACTTTCTACTCCACTACATTTCTACAATTTATGCCGTTACTCGTTACATGTTATGAACATAATTTCCTCAAAATCTTGCATGAAAAAAAAATAGACTGCGTTGAGGCGTTGTTTGCCATTGCCAACCAATCAGGTGGCTCTATTACCCCCCGTGATGGCGGAGTGCGCTTTGGTAGCAGCAGGAGCTGGTGGGCTGGCCTGATTCCGGCGAGAAGAAACGACATACAACATCAACATGGACCCAGAGTCAACGTCGGCTGAGCCTGAGCCTGAGCCCTCCAGCTTAGAATCAGACAGCCATCTTTGGCCGTGTTTAAGCAGGTGACATAGGCAGAGACAGAAATCAGTATATCTACATTCTTTATCGAAATTTGCGGGCGCAGTACGTTAAGAGTGCGGCTTTGGACCGGCTTGAGATCCGAGGGTCGTGGGTTCGATCCCTCGACCAAGCGCAAAAAAACAGATACGGCGATGGTGAAGGAGACGCGCCTCCCCTGCCTCTGCGACCATGGCTGTGGTGCCCCTGAGCAAGGCACCGATTCACCCCAGCTCGCTGGGTGCCTTGCTAGGCAGCCCCCTGCCCCAGCGTCTCTAGTGCATGTTGCTCATGTGCATAATGCTTGTGTGTGTGTGTTTCGTTCAGTTGGTGTGGGTAAAATGCAGAGAATAATTTCCTCAGGAGGGAACAATAAAGTAATTTAAAAAAAAGAATACAAAATGTCCCCGGCACTGAGACAACCCATTGCGTGAGTACTTTTACTTTAAAAAAATACTTTAAAGTAAATTTAAAAGTAAGTACTTAGTACTTTTACTTAAGTAAGATTCTTGATGCAGTACTTCCACTTTCACTTGAGTATATTTTTTGCGGGATATTTGTACTTTTACTTAAGTACTAAGCTTCAGTACTTCCTCCACCACTGGTCGCACGTTATCGAGCCACAGGCTTCAGTTTGCCACATCCTGTCTGACGTTTCCCAGCTCTCCTTCATTTTCACGAGCGGTTGCTCTCCTGTCTTCGCAGGCGTGTACTGTCGGCCATGTTTCCACAGTTTGGGAAACGCGTGTGTCGTCTGTATGCGACCTCTGACCTTCCAGGAAGACAGCGAGGAGGAGCTGTGAGTAACTGTTACAGAACAGAGCAGCACATCGTAGACGGGATCTGGAGTTTCCGTGTTCCAGAACATCACACGGATCAGTTCACGTAAAAACAGTAAAACACGTCTGAATGATCCACGCGTCATGTACAGGAAGTGACTCTCAGGAGGATGGACCCCGCCCCCTCCTTTACACACACACAAAACTGTTGATTCACACTCAGGTTTAACAGAAACATTTTGCTGACTCGTGATTCAGGCTTGAATATTCTGGTGTAACACAGACTTTACACAGGCTTTGGACTGGACAGGACTCAAACCTGCGGCTCAGACTGTCTCTTCTTGGTTGTCTCAGAGACTCCAGCGATGACGAACAGCTGAGTTTGTGGTCTGCAGCTCTGAACTCGACTCACATCGCCGACCTGCGAGCCAGGATGCTGATGAAGATGAGGATATCCGCAGCAACACGCCGAAGGCTGACGAAGCGCTCAGAGAGTGGAGTCAGAGCAATGGACGGAGACACTGGAGGACAGGACGTTAACTCAGACTCTGAGCTCAGGTAGGACAGGACCTGCAGTAATGTTGATGGTAAATTGCTGTGTGAGTTCTGTGCTGACTCACTGTTTGGGGATGTATTGTATGAGAGGCGTGTGATTGGATGTGAAGGCAGGGGGCTGGATGAGTGTGCGTGTACGGGAGCCTGCAGGTGCGTGTGAGAGTGAGACAGCCTGAGTAACCATCAAGTTCCTGCAATAAACGGCCCGTGGACGACCCTCTGGTCTCTCCTTTCATTACGTCTGGTTGGACGTTACAATATTAATTATTGATTTTTGTACACTATTACTGATTTATTGGTATTGTTTGGCACAATGTTGCTTAGTAGAAAAATATCAATAAAAAGTCACAGGTAGTTTTATTTTCCTTAAAACATAAAACGATTCAATTCTCTGTTTTCCCACTCTGGCTGCTGTCAGTGAAGCAGACATGATGTACCAGGACCAGCCAGGGTCAGATGGGTCTGACAGCGATGCCTCCATCCACTCCTCGCCAAAAACCAGCGGACGCCAGGACGAGGCCCTCGTCACAGTCCTCGTACAGAGACCAGGCAGTGCCCAGGCCCTCCAGGACCCGAATCCCAGGACCCTGAAGCAGAGCTGTCTGTCCCAGGACCCTGAAGCAGAGCTGTCTGTCCCAGGACCCTGAAGCAGAGCTGTCTGCTGGTTTGAGCAGAGGTTTCATCTTGTGATTAAAGTTGTTAAAGTCTGAAATGGAACGGTGACATGAATATAATATGGCTCCAACGTCCACGTCCCTCACCGGTGGAGGACGTGGACTATACCTGCAGACTGGTTGTACTGGTCACCTCCAGTGTGCTGTGTGTGTGTTTGTGTGTGTGTGTGTGTGTGTGTGTGTTTGGGTGTGGCTGATTACAGCCCAGTTCTAAGACAAAGACACTTCACAGGAACTTTAAACAAACGAGTCAACATCAAGCTTCACACACACACACACACACACACACACACACACACACATAGGCAGGCTTGTGCGTTCTTGTGACTTGTTCTGTGAGTGCGCGCGCGTGCTCAGTGCGTGTGTGTGTGTGGGTGTGTTCAGTGGGAGGACTCTCAGCAGAAAACGGTGTGTGGACTCAGTCAGTCTCCGCTCGGTGTCTGTCGGTGGTTTTTTTTTTTTTTGCGTTAACTTTTGCGACCAAACCCGCAGAAATGTCAACCAAGGTGAGTTGATCCAGATGTTCAGCTGTGACTGATCGATCGACCAGACACTGAATCAGAAACGCTCACGTGCGATAGCCTCAGTGTGTGTGTGTGTGTGTGTGTGTGTTTTACACGGTGACGTGTGACCGATCCGAGCTCAGGTCATCAGGCGGTAAACTAACTGTGTGACTCTGATCAGTTCGAGGTCAAACTGACTCCAGTACAGTAAAAGTCCTGATTTCAAAGGACGACTGAAGTAAAAGTTAAAGTACTGTCAGCTTCCTGTACTCACAGTATCACAGTAACTGTACCTCCTCTGGGACTGATCTCTGATCAGATCATTGATCCTGAGCCATCGATGCTTCAGCAGTATTTTCCTGTTGGACCTGGTCTCAGCCACTTTACATACAGAGAGATAGTTTAGTCCACTGGTTCCCAACCTGAGGGTCAGGCCCCTCCAAAGGGTCAGCAGATAAGTGTGAGGGGTCGTCAGATGCTTGATGAGAAGAAGAATCAAAGCTCAGATTGACTGATCTTTGATTTTTGTGAAATATTGATGAACTGATCAGTGACTGAGGTCAGAGGCTGAAACATGACGAGGAGACGTCAGCAGCAGAAACTGAAGCTGATTTCTTCTGAAACGTGTTTGATGGCGTTAGCACGTGATGCTCTGCCTGTGTGAGGTAGCAGGACAGTAGCTGATGGACAGACTCTGAACAGGAACAGATGAAATAGTGAAGCTGCTTCATCTCATCACTGAATTCAGATGTGACAGAAAACAACAGGATTTCCTGCATTTTATTTTGAAATGTGATCAGAGATGGAACACGGTATGGAAATATGATGTTTATCAGAGCTGACCAAACTCTTTATTGGTTTCACTGAGTCAGAATCAAAAGAAGGAGCTGGAATGTCCCACTTTAACCATCATCATTTGAAATGAAGTGTGAGACCACAGCACAGCGCTGGCGACAGATGAAGAGCTGTGAGCAGTTCAGTCACCTGGTATAAACTCAAACCTACGGGTGAAACTGTTCTCTGACGCTGGTCCTCCGGTCTGGTTTGGATCCAGCAGATTTGTGCTGAATATTGTGGAGCAGCTCTGCAGCCGCCGCCCTCTTTCACAACAGCAGCGAGTCCTCAGAGGGCAGCTCGGCCTGATCTCAGCTGTTTGAAACTCACTGACGTTCACAATCAGCCCGAGACACAAGACAAGCCTCGGACAGCAGGGCCCCTCAGTCTCTGTCATAATGTTGGTATGTAAAGATAAATATCAGCTGCTGTGAGCTGGGACGGACGCTTCGTGTCTGTTTAACACTGATCCTTTTATGCTTTTACTCGAGTTAAACTGTGAATGCTGGACTTTCACTTGTGTTAGCCAGGAGTCCAGCTCCGCCTTCACATTAACGTGCTGAAATTATCCTGCCTGACTCGCTCACTGTGCACCAGCACCTTCACTGTCCTGCTGGTACCAAGTGAAACCACGTTGGTTAATGACAGCTTCCTCCTAAGTGTAACAGCGGTTCTCAACAGTCAGGTCATTGGCTGCTGTGGATGTAGCAAAGGTTGGATGAAGGCTGATATCTGCTCCTCCAGTCCCTTTGCTGAGGCCGAGTGGCTGAGGCTGAATGGCCTTTCAGCGTCTCTCCGTTGGACACAGCCGTCCAGCCGGGCTGCTGCTGCAGCCCAAGCTCCTCTGGCAGCTGAGTCTTTTCAATGTTCGCTCCCTTGACGAGATTCAGAGTGTCTCTGTGTCCTCAGGCAGCTGCCAATGTGCCCCTGCTTCTCTAAAACCAAGGGTTTTTAGATGTGGACCTCCCGCACTAACTCATCTCCTGTTACCATAGAGACCAGGTTGTATGACAGATGGCCTGATTCAGCTCACATCGGACGTCTTGCCCGTCTAGGACATGTTCTTGATATACTGGTCACATCTCCTTCTTACTCGTAGCTCAGTAAATGATCTTTCAGTTTATCCTCCAGCTCGTCGGACTGTTGTTCTCTCGATGGCGTTCCTCCTTCCTCTCTCCTGTGGTCATCAGATCGGGTGGGATAGTTGACGAACCATTCAGGTTCTCTCTGACATTCTTCCTCTTTGGAACCATGAGGCCTCTCCCGCCTGTTCCCATTAGGAATCTGACATTGGGGTCTGGCTTTCTGGTCTTTGACTCCTGTGACAGAGGATTTCTACACTGTGGTCCTAATACTTCAAAACCACAATGAATACTTCATCCACCTCTGTGTGTTATAAACACTGAACTCACAGCACAAGCTGAAGCTGAACTGATTAATGATTAACTTGATATGAGTTAAATATCAACACTGGACGCTTCAAATAAAAGCAGATCAAACTGCTTATCAATCGTGATCCTGATTTGCTGACAGGCTGGTTTCACTGACCAACAGCAAAGAGCCTCTGCTGACGTCATGAGTTTGTCCTTCAGAGCAGATCTGATTATTGATTATTGATTACAGCAGCTGATTCCCTGTGTTCTGCTGTGGTTGTTGCAGTACTCAGATCTGGAGCTGGCCATCCACACGTTGGTCACAGAGTTTCATAAGGCTGCAGACGACGGGCCGACCATGAACACCACCCAGTTCCAGACCATGATGTCCAAACAGCTGCCAGGATACGCCAAGGTACGGACCACGACATCACAGCTTATTCTGTAATCACAACACAGTTTGCTCTGCCTGTACGTGCTGCTGGGGCAGGTTTAGACCGGGTCTCTTGGTCATGGGGGAGAAACGAGTCAGCAAAACCTTCAGTCCAGTTTGTCTTAAACTAATTTGATCTTTCTGCTGTGAGAGCATCATCTGTGAGTTCTTACTGCCAACATGCAGCAGCTGTTGTCATGGCTACCTGAAACTGGGCGGATGCATGCGGGTCAGATTTATCGACCATTTTAAAATCACACTGTGAAGTTTTTATAATCTGAAACTGAGTTTTAATGAAACTGCCCCTGAAAGCAACGTGGAATCTTAAGAAAGAAATTAAAATGATGTTTGTTGTTAAGATGGAAAAACTGTCACAAACACTGTGACCTCCTGTGGTGGAGGTGCTGCCCTCCAGTGGCCATTGGCTGTAACTGCTGTTAGACCTGTTGTGGGTCCCGTCACAGCAGAGCGGAGGGAGGCCCCGTCAGACGGTGTCACACTTCCACACACTGAAGGAGGAAAAGCCGGCCTCCGACAGTAAACCTGTACCCGGAGGCAGATGTTTGAGATGATTTGATGAAGATTTGATATGATGGTCCAGAGACATTCAGAAACAATACTCAGACATTCATCCTCCATCTTTAATCATGGCTCAGTCCAATCTGAGTCCGTGAACCAGCCCTGGATCTGCAAAGTAAGGATCCTGTTCTGGTTTAATACAGTAAAAAGTTCTGGACGTGAACCATCTGTGTGTGATTCAGCTGAGCTAACGGTTTGGATCAGTCGAGTTCACCGAACTTTGTACATGTCACTGCCGCCGTGGTCTCACACTAACTGTCTCCATGTGTCTCTGTCTGACTGTGTCCTGTCTGCAGAAGGCGGAAAATGAGGAGGGTCTGGGTCAGGCTCTGGAGGAGATGGGCGTTCAGAGCGGTCAGAACATCTCCTTCGAGAACTTCTGGAAACTGATCAACAAACAGGCTGTCCAGCTGTTCAACGCCACGCACAAGGAGAAGAACATCAAGTGCAGCTGCCTGCTGCAGTAAAAATACCTGCAGCCGCACCTTTTCTGTGCTGACCACAGGGGGGCGCTGCAGGACCAGAGTCAGACGGGAAGACACACAGAAACAAGAGAAGTGGAGTTTTGCTAACGATATTCAAACGTTCTTTGTGTTACAGTGGAGTTGAGAGTCTGAGTGTATGGAGGAGCAAATCTGACTAATTAGGAAATAAACACTTTAAGAATCATTTAATTACTGGAACCATTGAAAGCAGCTTGTAAACACAGCTGAACAGACTGGGAAACACCGTCTGTTCCATTATAACATGTAAAGAAAAAAGAATAAAGACAAATTTAAAACAAAACTTGGTGATAAATTTTAAACTTTGCAAGTAAATAAACCAGTAAATATATTGGTACAGTACAAATAACAATAAACAAAACTGACGTATTCAAAAATGTAAATTATAATAATAATGACAATAAACTTCAGTTATATAGCACAATTCATGCTTAACATGCAACACAACACAAATCATAACATTAATAACAAAGCAATGAAAACAGCAGGAAAAATAAAAGTTGAGTTAAAACAGCAGGAAAAGAAGAGATAAAACTTTTCTCTGTGGCTTTTAGTTCTGACCTCAGGAACAATCAGGAGGTTTGAGTCTGGTGAGCTGAGGAACCGAGCAGGAACATACGTCTTAACCACGCTGGACAGATGAGACAGGGCGAAGACACTCTGTGATTTAAAAACGGAAACCATTTTGTGTTTCTGTTTATTTGTCTTTTAAATTCTTTCCTGTGTGTTGATACTAACATCTAACTTTTATATCCAGTGTTTTTCACATTAAACCCTCTGATCATCTCAGCTCTGACGATGCAGCTCAATATTTATGTGAATAAACGTCACCACTTTTAT
This sequence comes from Toxotes chatareus, assembly GCA_016801885.1. NCBI lineage: Eukaryota > Metazoa > Chordata > Actinopteri > Toxotidae > Toxotes > Toxotes chatareus. Next base: position 390,076 of record CM028886.1, on the reverse strand, counting down.
TATAGCGAACCAATCAGTGTGTGTCTTTGTGTGTGTGTGAATTGACTGTCTCACTGAAAATGTCAGACAGAAGCAGGAAGTCGGTCTCACACATTCTGTCCTCAGATTTCAGACATTAACGTCAACATTCGGAAGAGAAACCAGTTCATTTGGACTCAGGGTCATTCCTTCATGCACAGCGGGTCCACAGGTCTGATGCCACGTTCCCATTCCAGTGAGTGGACATGTAAATAGATCCAGATTATTCAGAGGTTCAGTGTTCTGAAATCTGTGTGTGTAAGAGACACACAAATAAGACGAGACAAACAATGACTGAAGTAAGAAATATTTTTTAACAATGCAGAGCTGAATCACAACAGACATCACTGTAAATCACACAGATCATGTTATCTTTAAAATCAGAATCAGGCAATGTGAAGTTTATCAGCAGGTAAATCACACAACAGATATATCAGAGTGATATCAGTCAGCAGAAATCAATAAACGGATCATTAACCCACACAGACGCCTTCCTCCTCCCAGTCACCAGGAGGCGCTCCCTCGTCCTCCTCCTCCCTGTGGAAAACGCTCGCACCAGGCTGCCTGCTCCACCTGAGCTTCACCTCCTCTCCAATTCCTCGCTCCTCCAACTTCTGCTTCAGCTGAAACACAGTTTAAAATCAATCACTGTGATTGATTATTGATTGCAAGTGTTTCAAAAGCTTTTTAGCCCTGACGAAGTTGTAGTGACTCATCTCTGACCAGCAGGGGGCAGAAAACCTGGAGTGTTTTACTCTGCAGTTCCTGTAACGTCCACTAGTTGCTACTGTGATCAAACTCTGACTGAAGTGAAGGAGAAAAGGTTTGTTTCAGAGACGCTCTGACCCAGGTGTATGACGTGAGGAGGGAAACCATCAGGTGTGTGTGGAGCAACGAGGAGACTGAACCTTCAACACATCAGAGTAACAGAAACATCATGTTTCCATCATGTTTTCATCGCCCGAGCTTCGACTGCAGCTCTGAAAAGCGCTTTTGGTGAAAATGTAAATGACACCTGGATGGAAACCGTCTTAAATGTGTCGGCTCATCTGTGTTTTCTGTGAACTCCACTGAACCGTGTGGATTTAATGAGGAAATGAGTTCATCCTGTTTGCTGTGAATGTTCAGAGAAATTGTTCCGTCCTGTGTTTCATGACATTTTCTTATTAGATGGTTTCTATTGACTTCCACCAGGACACATCACCTGTCCTCTGACCTGCTGCAGGATGGAGTCTTGCAGCGCGGGGTCGTTCAGGTCTGCAGATCCTCCACTCAGCCGAACCCTCACCGACCTCAGCACTGAAGCTCTGGTATCTACAGGGAGTAAAGGACGCGGTGAACACGAATCAGACCGGATCAGATGGAATGTGCGGTCTGAAACTGTGATGGAGGACTCACCTGTGTAACAGAGGAAGAAGCTTTTCTCACCGCAGGGTTGAAAGTACCAGACCCCGGACGATGAAGATGCGTCCATCATCGCACAGTCCGCTTCTGCATCAGGCTGCCGTAACGCCCAGTTCCTGTAGGAGGCGCCGCTCCGGTCTGACCACACCCAGAAATGTCTGTGCAAACCGATCCAGGCGGCGGGAGGGGCGCCATCATAGGTCTGACCTACGAAGGACGCCGCCTCTGTGCTCCCCACAGGGTCAGTGATGGTCTGCAGCAGACTAGCGACCTGATCGTTGTCCTCCTGAGTCCTGATGCTGCTCAGGTCTGTGTACTTCGACCGACAGTGAGTCTGCGCTTCAGACCACGTCATCGGCTGCTTCTCCAGGATGTGCTGATTGGCTGCAGCTGAAAGAGCGAAGAACACCGAGCAAACTGTCTCATTCGCTCTGGTTCCAGGCTGCAGACGTTCGACCGGACAAACTGATTTAAGTTTTCTTTTCTTAAACTCACCACTGTAACAGACCGAAGGCTGCTGAGCTCCACAGTCTCTGACAAACCAGTCTCCACGGTCGGATATGATCACGCACCCCCTGGGCCTCGGCTCATTTGCGGCCCATTTGGAGAACCAGGTGTCCACCTGAATGTCCTGGCTCTCCTGAGACCACGTCCATGTGCTGTTGTTGAGCCCGATCCAGAACGTCCCGCTCCCCGCTGCCTGCTGGGCCTCAGCGTTGTTGGCTGGACCCTGGATAGTGGCGAGGTCAGTGAACTTGTCTCTGCAGTAATTCTGAGCTTCGGTCCAGGTCTTCTTCAGATTGACGGCATGAAAACGTCTGATGAGACGGTCGGTCTGAAGACGACAGACCGACACGCAACCTGAGAGACAACACAGGAGACAGTCAGGACAAACTCTGCAAATAGATCAGCCTGGTTCACATGTCAACAAGAGTGACAGAGAGGAGAAATGTCTCTAAGACCCATGGACGTTGTAGATGTCTCTGACTGATGACTCTAACTGGACACTGAGGACGCAGTGGACACCTTTAAAGGCTCTGTAAACCCTGGATGTGCTGTGTGTGGTAAACGAACGACAGGACACAGACCTGAGAGCAGCAGGAGGACAAGTCCTCTCCTCTTCATGACTGAGAGCTGAAGGACTGAAGACATCA
>CM028886.1:375000-380000 GCA_016801885.1 Toxotes chatareus | reverse complement strand
CCTGAGAAAGGTCAAAGGTCAGGGACGAGATGGACCAGCAGTTTTTGTGTCAATGGTAGTCATGTTAGAGCGACGCGAGTTGGCTGCTGATTGGATGGAAGGAAGAAGATGAGGCTTTCACAGAAGTTCATGCTCCTCAGAGGATGAACCCCAGCTCTTTCATACTGTGGCTGTAATGAACACTGTGGCCTCTAGGGGACGCTCACAGGGCTTCAGCATCATCTACCAGCATCACCGGAGCCTTTTACTGTGAAACGGATGGAAGTGATGTCAGGTCATGTGACCTGCAGACCAATGAACTCACACAGTATGTTTATGTTATTAGGTTGTTGGAGCTGCACAGGTGCAGGTGATATTAACGTCACCTGACAGAGACCATGCTGCAGCTTCTGTAGATGAACGTATGTATTTACACACACTGACCAATGGAAACAGCCTCTGTTTATTTTCAGATCCTTAAGTTTTGCTAATAAAAGCTGATTTAATAAAGAGTCTGAGTCTGAGTCCAGGAAGCTTTATTCGACGAGGCGGGAAAGTTGCAAACACTTAAACATCTTTACTGTTGGATCTAGTTTTTCTATCTGTAGCTGAATAAATGAGATTAAACAAAAGAGAGAAAACAAATCATTTAAACTACAAACATTTTTAAACTGTTTCACCGTAACTTAATGTCAGTTTCAGCTCCATGATATTCTGAAAACATTCGCATCTCGTGTTCAGTCATCAGTCGTCCTAAAATTCACATCCGTCCTTCTTTAATAAATCACAGGTAGAATCGAATCTTATGATCTCTCATCTTTAAAGAACGTTCTTGGAACCAAAGATCAGACCTGCTAGCAGAACCTTCAGCACAGCTCTGTGAACTGACCTGCTGTTAACAGGTACGGTGGCTCTGAGGAGCAAAACAACATTTCAGAAAACACAGAATGCCGTCAGCAGGTGTTCAGCTGGACGCGGTGACTGACGAGAATATTCTGTCCGAACAGCTGCTGTGTTTTCTGACGTGTGTTTTCACCCTTCATCTGCTCAGTGTAATACATCATAACCCCACATTTAAAGTACATGCATTGTGAAGAAAAATGAAATTAAAATCTGTCTGGACTTGGATGAAGTATCACTGAAGGGGCAGACACTGACTGACAGTGAGACGAACGAATGTCTCAGGGATTTAAACTAACTTGCCGATGGCTCTGTTGGTGAATGTGAACGCACAAACCAACACCAGCTCAGGCAGAAACGGCTGATCATCGGGGTCGGAGACGGGAGCCTGTGATTGGTCGGGGGGTGGGACCGGCAGCAGCGATAGGTGGTGTATGAGGGCGGGCTTGAACCTCAGTCGGCTGTTGCCATGGCGTTGGCGGCGTTGTCGGTGGAGTTGGGGCTCAGGTACTCGAAGGCCTTCTGGCTCTGAGAGACGAACTGTTTGAGTGGCATGAGGAGCAGCTCGGTGGCCGACGGCCGCCGGAGGAAGCTGCCGTCGGAAGGGACGGGCAGGCCTTCCACCTCCAGGGCCGGAGGGTCCTTCAGGCTGGAGCGCCGGCCGTTGGGGGGGTCTGGGCTCTGGGGGCTCCCAGAGCCTCGGGTGGCGCGGGAGTAGAGACTCCGGCGGCGACGATGACGGCCGTCCATCGCTTTCAGGAAGAGGCTGTTAGCCGAGCCGCGACGGGACGAGCTGTCAGACGTGAAATCCTCCTGGTTTAGAAAGTCCTCCACCTCCTGATGAGTCGGCTGCTGCAGCTGACAAACAGGAAGCAAAGATCCACGTCTCACGTTAAGATTCAATAATAATTTACATAGTCTAAGATTCTGAAACATGCATGTTGTTTTACTGTCAGCTCTTTACTGGCTGCTCCTCATTTATTTTTCTAATCTCCAAACCTGATTCTGTGCAGCAGTAACATGAAAATTTCCCCTTGTGCATCAAATTTAACACCAACACGTGATAAAGAAGGCTACTGCTGCTTTCCAATTCATTATCAATTAATCCCCCAGTTTCTGAGTGAGTCATTTTATATGTACGCGGTGTCGTGGTCACTTTAAAGACACAGAGGACACATTGGACTGTTCATTTTAAAAACTCTGACGTCACAATCCGTCAAAATCACTCGTTTCCAAAAGGTAAAGAAAAAAATCGTATTTCAGAGACTTCGTAAAATCTGTTTCTAATCATTACAGTTCCCTGATGAATCTCTCAGGTAGAGCTCAGGTGTGTTTCAGGTTACCCCCCCACCCCCCTGCTCTCACCATGTTGTAGAGTGGTGTGGCGTTGATCACCAGCTGCAGAAGGATCTTGGACAGTTCCTGCAGGTCTCTGAGCAGCTGGTGGATCTGGACCGGCAGCTCTCTGAACTGACGAACTGGTCTGAGCTCCATCAAGATGGCGGCCTGACTTTTGAACCCGATCAGGGTCAGCTCTCTGAGACGCTCTGCTCGGTACACCAGGGCCACCAGGAAGCTCTGCAGGTCCCGCAGCAGCTCCCCAACCAGCTCCAGGACCCTGCCCAGACCCACCTGCAACACACCAGGTCAAGTGTTAACGGGGCCGGAGGTAGGACAGGTTTCAGGTAAAATCTGACATTACTGCCCAAAGTCTTTGGCCACGGATTTTTGTACATTCAGCAAAAAACAACCCCCCAAAAAGGCAAACAATAACAGAGCTAACAGGACCTGCTGTCGTATTAAACCACCTGCCGTTACCACGGTGACCACAGGTGTTACCAAATCAACCTGGACTAAAATGTTAGCAATCATCACGCTACTTAAAGTCCGCACTTTGGAGGAAGAGGGTCTGTTCAGGAACACGGGCAGGTTTATAAACGTCTGCCTGAGCAGGAACCAGCTGAGGGCCTGTCCTGATCCCATGTCCCAGAGCAGAGGACTTCAGTCCTGACTCAGAATGACACATTCTGGCTCGACTGGAACACCGGACCCAGGGTGGCAGACGGACGGTGTCAGAGCCACAGCCTGGACGAGGTCTGAGGGGACGGCTCAGCTGACGGCCTGTTATCTGAGCATCAGCTCAGACGCTTCATGCAGCACGTAGGCAGAGAGTTTACAGAGGAAACAGCCATTTATCTTTAATGGAGCTGGTTTTCCTGTCTGCTGCTCCAAACTCACCAGGGAGAGACCTGGATCAGACGTGTCTCTGAGCAGGGACACATGAGGCGACGTGAGCTGATAAATGACAGTTACACAACCACAGCTTTGATGCTAAATGAAGGGAGCTGTCCTGGACACTGAAGCTGTCCTGCTCTGTGGCTTCTCTCTTCTTTCCACTGAAATATGTAAATGTCAGTGTGAACGATTAATTTAATTTATCAACGAATCTGCCGATTGATCGAGCGTCAGCTGTGTGTGTTGTTGTCGGGGTTAAACGGTTCTCACGGTGGTTTAGCTGCTGTGTCTGTAAAATCTCCTGTCACGTCGTTCACAGATTCAGTTCCTGAGACAGAAAACGGACGAAACCACGAAAATATTCACATCTGACATTTTGACTCAAAGCAGTTAATCAATCAGCCAATCAGCAGCTGCAGATTCATTTCCTGTTGATTGACAAATGGATTGTTTGACTAATTGCTCAAACTGGGTCGTTTACCGTCAACATCCCAACATGAACATGAGCCGTTAAACGAGCTGGAGCTCAGTCACTGTGTGTTTGGATCCACTGCTTCCAGAGGACGAGCAAACACAACAAAGACAGACGGTTTATTATTTACCTGATGTGTAATCAGTGTGAGACAGGATCAGTGTGAGACGCGTGCTGGCTGAAGAAACGCTCATGTGTCTGGTCACGTAGCCACCACACACACACACACACACACACACACACACACTCCTCTGGGAGCAGCTGCTCATCTGTTTGTTCAGCTGTCGACAGCAGGAACGTGTTTGTGAACTGAGATGAATGCAAACAGATCAGATGCTTTATGGGAGAGGACAAATCTCACACTCGTTTGTATTGTTTGCTGTTGAATGTCAGACGGAGGAGACGGACAGGAAAGAGTTGGACAGAGCTTCACATGTCCTCACCTTGTCTGCAGCGTCTCCCAGCGTCCTGACGGCTTTCTGCAGCTGCTCTCTGACCTTCATCATACGGTGATAAAGCTGCAGGCTGAGGCTCAGCAGGAGACTGCGAACCCTCGTCCACAGACTGGGCTCATCATCCTCGTCTTCATCCTCATACTCCTGAATCCTCATCTCCCACTCCCGACCTGAGGACGACCACAGCAACAGGGACGTTCAGAGAATTATTCTTATGCACAAAGTCAGAGGAAATCCTTTAGCACACAGTTCAGTGTCTCCTGGAGACAAACCAGAGAGGACGAGCAGCTTTAAGAGCCTGAGCGAGGACAACCTGAACCTCAACACATCAGTGATCCAGCCCCAACTTCACCCAAACCTAACACTAAAACCCTAAAACCTTAAAAGATGTGAGGACCAGACAAAAATGTCTCCATGTCTTCAGGTCTAAAACCAGCTGGTCCCCACAAAGACTGAAGACCTGACCTCAGACTCTGCTGTCATGTTTCATCCTTCACATCACGTCTGAGTTCAGGAACATCTCCAGCTCCCTCTGCTGGTTTCTGACGCACATCACCATCAGCTTCATTCTTCACTCAACTTACCTCCGTATTATAAAGTCACTCCAGAGACTTCAAAAATAAGACAGAAGGACAGTGTCCTGCTGCGAGTCATTGTGAAAATCCTGTCCCCGCTCGTGTTCAAGAGCACAACCAAAGCCCAAAATCCAGAAATGAAGACAGCAAGTGTTTTGTCTCAGGTGGACGGTGAGGACTGAACAACATACGGGAAATAATTCATCCCATGATGCTGATGTAAGAAGCTGCAGTGAAATGAAAAGAGCTTCAAACGTTTGGTTCATCTGTTCACCCTGAACTACTCATGGAAAGTCCCAACTACAACATTTCACAGTTCTCAGTCTGAAGGACTCTGGATCCTGCACTGCAGTTACCCAGAATGCCCTTGTACTCACGCAGTGT
>CM028886.1:367500-370000 GCA_016801885.1 Toxotes chatareus | reverse complement strand
TTCTGAGTTTAGTTTGATCAAAAGTCTCCATTAATCATTGGAGACGGATCGAGAGGAACACGGACATTTGTCTGTCTTCTCACAGCGTTAAACCCAGTGACTGTGGCTGCAGATCAGCCTCAGTCCGGTTCAGGCTTGTTTCCGATGTTTTTAACGTAGCTCTCCGTGTCCTCGTCTCATCGTCTGTAAAAATCACAATTTCATCCTCAAACTCTGCTCAGATCGAAGGAGGAGCTTTTACAATGAATCTGCAAATGTTTTGCTCTTCAAATAATAATTTCAGTCATTTTTTAAGCAGAAATGTTTCCAGCTTCTCAAATGTTGTTCTTTGAACTTGGTAATAAACTGGACTTTGGACTTTTCTGCCACTTTAGAGTCTAAACAATTCAGTGAATAATCCAAATAAATAAATAAACAGATTAATCAGTTATGAAAATGATCGACCCTAAAGCACACACTGTAAAACATGTTTCGGACAGAGGCCCTCAGAGCTGATGATGAGTTAATAAAATGCAGAGAAGTGGTTTTAGGATTCACAGCTCGTTTATCTGTTCATGTCTGTTCTGTCTGTTCTGTTGAGACAAACGTTAAATCTGTTTCTGAAGGACGGAAATGAGCAGCTCCCAAAAAAATGACCGACCACAGAGACCTTCAGAGGGAGAGCCACACCCAAAAGCCTGATGGGAAATCGCCTCAGTCTCAGACTCACTTTCTGAAACATTCCAAACATTTCGGATGAAGTCACTGATGATCTGAGAATCAGTCTGATTTCATCAGTTGTTCATTTGGTCATCAGATGTTCAGTTTACAGACGGGTTTAGTTTTAACCGCTAAATATTCACAGATTGATCATCAGGTGGACGAACTGTCAGAAAACTGGGACAAAAATCCCAAATGTCCGGCTCAGATGTTCAGTGGATGAAGAGAAAACACGGAAAAACGTCGTGCTGGTTTGGATCCGGACCAGAAACGTGAAGCAGAAACAGGGTCCAGTTCATTTTTGTCATTTTTTATTAGAACGTAGGTGTTTTTTTTATTTTTCAGATCTTCTCTTCATGTTCTAATCAATAATCATTAATCAATAACTATTTGTTTCAGCTCTTCAGTCAGGAATAATTATTAAAAACAAAGATCCTCTAACAGGTGAGAGGTCTTACCTCATCAGATGCTGAAGTGTGGATGATGCAGCTGAACTGAGTGATGATGATGATGATAAAGATGAAGAGGACTGTTCCTTTATGACCTGCTGATCCAGAGTGTGGACACTTTTTGAGGCAGAGAGCTGCAACCTGATTGGACGGAGCGGTGTGTGACATCACAGCCGATGCCGAAGGAACAGAAGATGATTAAGAAGAAAACTGAATCAATCGTCTGCTGTTTGTTCCTCTGTGAGCGACCAATCAATTAACTCCCACTGAATGAGGTCATTTACTCGACCATCCAGGAAACACACCAACACACACTCCAATGTTTATCTCTTTATTTATTATCTGTCTCCTAATGATGCAATAACTCAAAATTTAGAGAGACATTTTAGAGTCAAGCTGCTAAAATGTCCTTTTTTAAGATGAGTCCTCCTCGCTGGACATTTGTGTTTTTCACATTTGGAGGAATTTATTGTCATTTGTCAGATCAGTGGAGAATCATCCTCCGACCTGCTGGTTTCATTTCTGTCACAGAGGCTGAAGGCCTGGTTTCCTCTAACTTCACCAGCGTGGAGGATGGAGGCCACAGAGTCGTCATCATGAAGGGATCAGTGTCTGAGTCTTTCTGAGAATCGTTACAGAACGAGTTCAGCCTCTGAGGCCTCATTCACACTGAGAGACGCCTGACTCCCTGTTAAACTGTCTGTTTCTCCTCAGCAACAAATCCTGTGTGCAGCCTCAAACTAGCTCCGACTCTTACTGCTCACTTCATTAATGTTAACGATTATATTGAACAGTTTAGTAGTAATGGTCAGCTTGACAAAATTATCTTAACCACTTACTAGTTTTTCTAAAGCTTTTGACCACATCTCCTGGTCTTCATCCGTCATCAGAGGACGGGGTGTGAGCAACCTGAACAAAAGCTAAACCATAAAATGTGGCTGAGTAGAACTCGAGTGAAGATCGTCGAAGATCAAATGGTCAATAAACCGACACGAAACGAGATAAATATTAATGTGCGTCAGTGACACGCGTGTCTCTGAGGGACAGATGTCCTGTGATAACAGCTGGTTTCCAGCTCTGTCTTTTCTTCTGTAGACATGTGAATGTTTTCATGGTCAGAGCATCAGTGATGTCCATCTGTTCTCACCTGTCGTTCAAACCTGTTCTCACCTGTCTGTTCTCATACAGCGGAGCTCAGAGTGAAGCTGCTGTCCTGTTTCCACCGTTCACACTCAGGAGTCACAGTATGAAGCAGAACAACATCAACAACAGGAGCATCCACTTCATGTCCCAACAGGTGTGTTGGACTGTACAGGTGTACCTGCTGAGGGTCAATGTGTGTAAAGAAGACA
>CM028886.1:332500-362500 GCA_016801885.1 Toxotes chatareus | reverse complement strand
AGCTGTTAGCCAGCATCGGGACGACAACAACAGCTGAGTCACACACAGAGACACACACACAGAGGAGTGTGTTATCTGAGGAATGTGAGCTGTGACCTGTGCTGAAATGATTCTGGTTCCTGCTCCCCTGAGGACAGACCACCTCCCCTTCAGGCTGATCTCAGGCTGTTTGGATCTGCTGCTCTGAGAACAGATTCTGTTGTGTTGTAAAATTAAAGGAACTGTTTAACCAGCTTTATAATGTGACTGCATTTCATTCATTTGTCAGATGCTTTTCCAAAGCAGCAAACAAAAAATCAATTATTAAGGGATCAACTAAAACGTCTTATATCTGCTGATCATCTAATCAATCAATCAACTGTCTAATTACACAGAAACAACAAAGCTGCTGAAAATCTCTTTTGAAATCTGAAACCATTAACGTGGAAAACCAGCAGACGCCGCCACTCACCTGCATGTTCCTCTTGGTGATCTGCTGGCTCAGGTGGACTCGGCCCGTGCTCGGGTCCACGCCCTTCAGCGGCACCACCGCCTCCCCAATGACATCATCACGTGCGAAGCGGTCGAAGCTGAGGACCAGGAAGTGCAGGGTGAGCTCAGGCAGCGAGCTGTAGGCCACGCCGTAGAAGGTGAAGGTCTCGTCGAACAGAGGGTCCAGGGTCTTCCTCAGCACGCGGGTCTTGACACGGTGTTTCTTCTCAGGCAGGATGGTCATCTTCACGTAGGGATCTGAACTGCTCGCCTGCTCGTCCATGGCGGGGAGGCCCCGGGCACCGACGATGGTCACCACCAGGGCCTTCTTGGGGAAGTTGTAGTCGACGGTGAGGCTGATGGAGCCCAGACTGGGCTCCGGCTCCGGCTCCGAGGAGGCGGGGGTGAAGGGGGACGCCGTCTTGCTGCTGGTCTGGCTGCTGCTGGCCGAGCTGCTGTCCAGGCAGCAGTAGTCCGCGCGGACCGGCAGTGCCCGCTCCAGACGGGCTTGGTCGTGGGCGGGGCCCGACCCGGTGGGGGGGACCAGGTGGCTCATCTGCAGCTGCCCTGGCATGTCCAGGATGTTGTTCTCGGCATCCACCAGCACCATGCCCCTCCCAGCAGCAGGGGCAGCGGAGCAGCCACGCTCTCCTTCACGGTCGGAGCGTTCGGCCCGCCTGATACCGCGCACGATCCTCTTGCTGCTGCTAAGGGATTCTGGGTAAATGCTGATGCCCTTCAGCATGTGGATGAACTTGTAGGGCGGGTCCTCGGCATCGCAGTAACGGTCGCCGTGCAGCTTGTAGCGTCCAGAGATGCGCAGGTAACGGCGCTGACAGAAAGACCAGAGCAGAACCAGAACTATCACGACCAAAACCAGAACACCAGCTCCCAGGAAGCCCGCCAGCACCGGAGACATGGCTGAGACAGAGAGAGGAAGACGGGGGTCAGAAAAACTGGCCTGAACAGAAACATACAAAGCTGAAACAGTAAACTCAGAAAATGAATTTTTGTTTGTTTGACAACAACGCTAAAAAAACCTTTCACTCTGGACTCTGAGAAACTGAGACGGACGTTTCACTGTTTTCGGGACCAAACTGTAAGAAGCATAACAAAGGTGAGCTGGTAACGTCCTCTGGGACTGTCCACAATCCCGACGCTGCAGTCGCTAAACGCTGACGCTCACGGCTCAGTGCTCGGAGTTCATCTGAGATTTCCGTCTCTACCATCCATCACCACGGCAGCGATGGGACGGAGAGTGAAACAAACACGGAGGACGATGATACACAGCGAAGATTTAACTTTAATCAGCAGTCGCTGTGTTTGTGAGAGACAGACTGATGGACGGCAGACGGACAGGCAGCGCCTCTGTCCTCTCTTAATGAAGGGTTCGTCCCAGCATCACTGATCTGTCGGTCTGAGTCCAGTTCAGCAGCTCCACAGATCACAGCCTCAGGAAGCAGGAGTCCTCACAGGCCTGCCACACTGCACCACTTTCACCTGGATGCACCTGAGAGGGCACTGCACTCGTGGGCCAAACCAAAAGACCATGATGCCAACATTTCCCATAATGCAACTGCGCAGCATTCATCACAAACCTGGTGTGTAAGCAAAGCATTTCACGGCTGCAGGATTTTACATTCACAGACTCAGTATGACATCATGCTGCACACTGATGATGTAATGGTGTAAAAACAGAATGATGTCACCACGGCGTCCCTCCTGAGGTCTCATTAGAAACTGGTCCCTGCTGGGAGGAGGGGGGGGGTTAGAGAGGGGGGGGGTGAGGACATCTTTGTTTGCTGAGTACAGAGGAGTATTGTTGTCCTGATCTGTCCCACAAGGACACACTGATGCTACAACACATACACGCACACGATGTTCTAAACTTGTGAGGACCTTTAACAGAAAACTGATCCAGAATCAGCCCTGGGACTGAATCAGACACTCAGACACTGTTCACAGCGTCTCTACCTGACTGATCACAGTGACACCGCCCGCCTGCAGCAGACGGCAGGGTGTCAGGGACACAGGTGGAGTTCACACCTCACTGAACGCTGAGCTGATGTTTAGCATCTGTGTGTGTGTGTGTGTTCTCTGTCTCAGTAACTGGGTCTCTGGGTTTCGGACTGTACGTCACCTTGGGACAGACGGTTTTACTCCACTGAGACAGTGAATGGTCAGTTACAGCCTCAGCGATGAAACTGCTGTGATAACGATCTCAGCCCTCATTGGTCGATTACACAACTAATTATTTTCCTGCTGATGTCATCACCACAAAAACGCGTCAGTGATTAAAAGCTGCTAAAGCTTGTTAGCGTTTAGCCGCAGGAAGTCGCAGCCGTGCTCCGACAATCCTCCTTCCTGTTGTTCTTTCTCTGACACTCCATGAGATGAACTCATGTTTTGGAAGGAGCTGAAAACAGCTGATCCCGCTGCCTAGCAACACACACACACACACAGATGCTGGTCTTTCTGTCTTTGTGAGGACACTCCCTGACCCTGATCCTAACCTGGACTCTCAGTCAGTCCGCAGTGTGTGTGTGTGTTTGTTGTGTGTTTGTTGTGTGTCCTACAATAACAATTATTATTACTAAAATCTGCAGGTGCGTCGGCTACAGACATGACGTCACCCAGTATCCACCCTGGTTGGCGCGCGCACACGCACGCCGACGCCCACGACAGACACAGCCTGTGCGTAGGAGCAGGAGAACGCCCTGTGCGGCGCGTGTGTCGGGGCACAGACTGATCTCAGCGGCCCGTCGGTGCTCCTGCTCACTGCTCCTCCTCCTCCTGCTCACTGCTCCTCCTCCTCCTGCTCACTGCTCCTCCTGCTCACTGCTCCTCCTCCTCCTGCTCACTGCTCCTGCTCACTGCTCCTCCTCCTCCTGCTCACTGCTCCTCCTGCTCACTGCTCCTCCTCCTCCTGCTCACTGCTCCTGCTCACTGCTCCTCCTCCTCCTGCTCACTGCTCCTGCTCCTCCTGCTCCTGCTCCTCCTCCTCCTGCTCCTGCTCCTGCTCACTGCTCCTGCTCCTCCTCCTCCTCCTGCTCCTCCTCCTCCTGCTCCTGCTCACTGCTCCTGCTCCTCCTCCTCCTCCTGCTCCTGCTCACTGCTCCTGCTCCTGCTCCTCCTCCTCCTGCTCACTGCTCCTGCTCCTGCTCACTGCTCCTGCTCCTCCTCCTCCTGCTCCTCCTGCTCACTGCTCCTCCTCCTCCTGCTCACTGCTCCTCCTCCTCCTCCTGCTCCTGCTCACTGCTCCTCCTCCTCCTCCTGCTCCTGCTCCTCCTCCTCCTGCTCACTGCTCCTCCTCCTCCTCCTCCTGCTCCTGCTCACTGCTCCTCCTCCTCCTCCTCCTGCTCCTGCTCACTGCTCCTCCTCCTCCTCCTGCTCCTCCTCCTCCTGCTCACTGCTCCTCCTCCTCCTCCTGCTCCTCCTCCTCCTGCTCCTGCTCACCGCTCCTCCTCCTCCTCCTGCTCCTCCTCCTCCTGCTCCTGCTCACTGCTCCTCCTCCTCCTGCTCCTCCTACTGCTCCTCCTGCTCACTGCTCACTGCTCCTCCTCCTCCTCCTCCTCCTCCTGCTCCTGCTCACTGCTCCTCCTCCTCCTCCTCCTCCTCCTGCTCCTGCTCCTCCTCCTCCTCCTCCTCCTCCTCCTGCTCACTGCTCCTCCTCCTGCTCACTGCTCCTCCTCCTCCTCCTCCTCCTCCTGCTCACTGCTCCTCCTCCTCCTGCTCCTGCTCACTGCTCCTCCTCCTCCTGCTCCTCCTGCTCCTCCTGCTCACTGCTCACTGCTCCTCCTCCTCCCTCCTCCTCCTGCTCCTCCTGCTCCTGCTCACTGCTCCTCCTCCTGCTCCTCCTGCTCCTGCTCACTGCTCCTCCTCCTCCTCCTGCTCCTCCTCCTGCTCCTGCTCACTGCTCCTCCTCCTGCTCACTGCTCCTCCTCCTCCTCCTCCTCCTCCTCCTCCTCCTCCTCCTCCTCCTCCTCCTCCTGCTCCTGCTCCTCCTCCTCCTCCTGCTCACTGCTCCTCCTCCTCCTCCTCCTCCTCCTGCTCACTGCTCCTCCTCCTCCTGCTGTCACACAGCTGCACTCTCCTCCATTTTGTCTGATAAAATCACACGAGCGTTGATCGCTATACATTTTAGCATCGACTCACCGCGAACCTGTTAAATCGAGCTGATGACAGCGATGAATGAATGTGATGCGAATCGTCGCATTTTCAGGATTAAATGAATGTGTTGGCTTCATAACGTTTCTTTACCCAACTGTAAACAACCGATCGACACGGAACAGCACATTTAGTCCGACACAGCGGCCGCACTCTGGTAAAATAAAGGCCTGATAAACACCCCGCCGCAGACAGATGAAGCAGACGGGGCCTGGCTCTCACCGTAGGCGGGTCCCAGCTCGATGATGTCCGCCATTTTGTGGATGTCAGCAGCGGGATGCGGGAGAAGAGCGAGGAGATGGAGAGGACACCGAGTAGCTGCAGCCCTCCTTTACTTCACATCCATAGAAAACCGACGGCAGAGAGGAAGATCACCGAAAACAAGCCGCTGATCCGGGTTGTAAAGGCTGCATAAGTCCGCTGGCGGAGCCGTGTCCCGTCGGTGCGTCGGTGTCTCTGTCGGTGCTCCGCTCGGTGCGCAGTGATGCTCGCGGGAGGATGCAGGGAGGCTGCGCGGAGGAGCTCGCGAGGAGACTGGACTAAGATCGCCTATTAGAAAGAGGAGTCACTCCATCCTGCGGTGTCAGGGCGAGGACTTCAGGATGAAGATCTGCGGGCTCTTCTTCCACCGGCTCTGAAGATCAGTTACAGTTAAAGGAGCAAAACCGCAGTCTAGAAATTGTAAAACTGTCTTAAGGACAAACTTATCTCATGTGTAAAATGTTCTATAAATACCAAAAGTTAAATTATCATCATCATCTCAGAACAATTCAATACAAAATGGATTCATCTTTATGAGTTTACAAGACTTTAAACTGGGCATCAAAGCGTGCAAACATTCTAGCTGATGTAAAAAGTTGTTCGTGGGTATTAAAACATGAGTTAACTTTATTTCTGTAGCAACGAAAACTTACGGTTTGATGCGGTCTCTAACCATGAAGAGAAGACACAGCAGTGGACTTTGAGTTTGACCAACAATAGCAAGAGAGACAGTGAGATACGGAGACAGCAGGAAGACGTCCGTCTCTTCACTCCCTCAGAGTCATCAGTGTCTGATGAAACCTTCGTGAGGAAAACCTGGAGCAGGATCAGGCTCCTGACAGCTGCAGTTTCCAGAAATGTGAACAGAGTGAGACATCT
The DNA here is from genome assembly GCA_016801885.1 of Toxotes chatareus. Lineage (NCBI taxonomy): Eukaryota > Metazoa > Chordata > Actinopteri > Toxotidae > Toxotes > Toxotes chatareus. Next base: position 356,722 of record CM028886.1, on the reverse strand, counting down.
CTGCAACATACCCCTCAGTGGACTGGTCCTCGCGGGAGTGGAGACCCCGCCCCCGGTCCTGCGTCATCGCAGTGTTAGATAATAAACAGGAATTGTACTTATATGTACTTAAATGTCCTCGTGTGTGTGAACGGGATGTGAACAGCAGCACCTTCACTGCATCATCTGTCTCACCGTCCATGTCTCAGCTGTCAGTAAATCATGACTCTTAAAACTCAATCTGACCACAGCATACAGTGGCAAGAAGAAGTCAGCGAACCCTGTGGGTGTAGACCCAGAACAGAACCATCTCCAGTCTCAGACAGTGTCAGACTGTGGACTGATGAAGATCTGAACTCGCTCCAGCTTCATGCAGATCAACAGTTCTTCATCCTGAGCCTTCTGTTCTGTTCTTCTGTGCAGTCTGTCTTAGACTGAGCAGCTGTGACCAGTTTCCCCTGTGGATCAGTAAAGTTTATCTAAAACCATTCACTCTTTTCCTTCACAGCCTCATGTTAATGTTTCTAAACTCACATCTCCTCACACAGTGTTCAGTCCAGGAGTGCACTGAGACGCCTGCTCCACAGGGTGGCGCTAAATAAATGAGGTTTGCTTACTCTGAATCTGCATGAGTGTGTGTGTGTGTGTGTGTGTGTGTGTGTGTGTGTGTTTCTGGGTCACTAAACGAATTTATTTACTAAACTATTTACTGACAACAAATAACAGTGACAACATCAGTGAGGACACTGATAAACTTGTGTGGGTTTAGAAACGTGTCTGGACCGAGAACTGGACAGACACTGATCAGGCTCAGCCAGGGTGTGATCCTCCCACACGGACTGATCAGGCTCAGCGTTCCTGTCGGTGTCGTCAGTCTTTAGATAACATCACATCAGACGTTACACACACACACACACACACACACACACAGGTCTTCTCTCTGTCATAGTCAGAAAGTAATGCTCTGTTATGTTTTGCCTTGTGTTCATGTTGTCCTGTGAGTTTTGCTTTTATTTTGAAATGTTATCTCCTTTTGTTTCCCGTCAGTGGGATTGTTTTCCCCGCCCTAATTGTTTCCACCTGTTCCCCATTACCTTGTGTCTATATATTGTCTGAGTCTCCCTTTGTTCTGTGCCGGTTCATCTTGTTTTTTGTCAAGTGAACCAGCGCCTATTTCTCGTCATTGATCTTCATGTCAGGTTTTCGGATTTTTGCCTTGTTGCCTTGCCTTTGGTTTGAGTTGTGTTCTTCTTTGATACTGTGTTTCTTTGCGTTTTCCCTGATTGTGTGATTATTATTTTCTACTTTGTTAAATAAAGACTTTATTTTTGATCTTTCTCGTTGGAGTTGTGCTTCTGGGTTCAGGTCCTGTTCAGTTGTGACACTCTCTCTCAGCCTGCTCTGAGAGTTCATTCAACAGACTTCCCAGCATGCACTGGTAGAGTCAAAGCTCAGTCATGATGGCACGCAGACTGTGGACAGGTGTGAAAGAAATAGGCTGATGTGGTTCACAGAGCTAAGATGAAGAGAGAACAGTTCCCCATAAAAAGAAGAAAAGGAAGTCAGAAAGTTGCCACAGCATGTTTCTTGCATCATTTCACAATCATCAGTTTTCACTCTGATTCTTTTTCTGACAGCAGAAGAAGTCGAGACCTGAAGAGACTCACCAGAAAACTAAGGATGGCAGTCTGTGACAAAACCATCCCCTGGAGGATCTGGACATTCACGTTCCTTCTTACAGGTGAGACTGGACATTGTCCTGTCGTCCTGTTTATGGACATTGTTTCTTTTACTTGAATTTCATGCACACTGTGTGTTGCTGTGTGTGTGTGTGTGTGTGTGTGTGTGTGTTGCTGTGTGTGTGTGTGTGTGTGTGTGTGTTGCTGTGTGTGTGTGTGTGTGTGTGTGTGTGTGTGTGTGTGTGTGTGTGTGTGTGTGTGTGTGTGTGTGTGTGTGTGTGTGTGTGTGTGTGTGTGTGTGTGTGTGTGTGTGTGTGTGTGTGTGTGTGTGTGTGTGTGTGTGTGTGTGTGTGTGTGTGTGTGTGTGTGTGTGTGTGTGTGTGTGTGTGTGTGTGTGTGTGTGTGTGTGTGTGTGTGTGTGTGTGTGTGTGTGTGTGTGTGTGTGTGTGTGTGTGTGTGTGTGTGTGTGTGTGTGTGTGTGTGTGTGTGTGTGTGTGTGTGTGTGTGTGTGTGTGTGTGTGTGTGTGTGTGTGTGTGTGTGTGTGTGTGTGTGTGTGTGTGTGTGTGTGTGTGTGTGTGTGTGTGTGTGTGTGTGTGTGTTGTGTGTGTGTGTGTGTGTGTTACTCTCCGTTGTTCTTCAGTCTTGTTTCCTTCTGCTACATTAACATTAATATTTGAACTGAGCTGCTTTGCTGCATTAACTGGTCGTAATCTCCATCTAAGTCACGAGTAGAGACGAACACAGTGATAATCTTCAGCCCTGCTCTGCCTTCAGTCCTGGACCAGGCTGCCCACAGAGCTTTACTGTGCTTTACTGGTATCTGCTTGATACAGAGAAATAACATTGTAAATTACAGACTGCACTGTGAGCTGTTACCAACAGTCCAAGCTGCTGGCGGTCGTCCATGTTTGTTTTGGTACCAGAACACGTGACAGTCTGCGTGCTCATTGGGTTTAACCAGAACTCTGGTGGTTTCTGAGCAGCGGCTCAGACTGACTGCCAGAGACTAAAACCTGAGCTGGAAACAGTCGTTCTGTTTGGATCAGGAATAAAACTGAGGTGTCACATCTGTTGTGTTGAAATTCAGTTTAACACCAGATAAAATAACAGCTCTGTAAATCGAGTTTGACAATCAGAGCTCAGTTTACAAAGACAAGGAGAATTTCATTCATTTCTTCTAGCATGTGTTTTTCCAGGTGCTGTGGGTCAAACTGTGAATTATCCACGTCCTGTCTGTGCTGTGGAAACATCGACTGTCACCCTCCCCTGCACCTTCACACCACTCAGGTCCTTCATTCAGAGTGGACGCGAAGTTTTACTGGAGATCGTCAGAGTCCGCTGGTGCAAGAATCATCTCATTTGTCAGGGAATCACTCCGTCTGTGTACGACAGCAACTCTGAGACCAACGACCCTCGCTACCAATACCTGGGAGACAAGAAGGGAAACTGCACTTTACAGATCAGAGATCTACGGACTGAGGACTCAGCAACGTTTCGCTTCAGGATGGAAGCCGATCATACTGAAGGACATTTTACTGAACAGTCAGGAGTGACTGTCACAGTTGTTGGTAAGAGGATAACATGATCAAACACAAACATTAATCATCAGTGTTAAGAAAAACTAAAATGTTCATTTAATTTTAGATCAGACTGAAATGAGAATAATCAGCTCCAGTGGTGAGAGCGTGATGAGAGAGGGTCAAACAGTCACACTGCACTGCACTGCAAACTGCACTTTCCACCAACTGGAGGTCACCTGGTTCAGAGATGACCACGCCCTCCCCGCATCTGGCCCCGCCCTCCAGCTCGGCCCTCTAAATGCAGGGGATTCTGGGAACTACACCTGTGGTTTGAAGAACAACTTGAAGACACGCTCCCAGACGTACACGCTGCACGTCGGAGAAAAAGGTTCAGTCTTTGTTTTTCTGAGGTCGGTCTGATGAGACGGCGACAGCAGAACCAGGGTCCAGCCTTTTCTGTCACTCTCTAAAACAGACTTAGTGATTGGTCAGTTGTGTGCAGGTGAGAAAGTAGGCGGGGTTTGGAATATTTCTGTCACTTTAACTGAGAATAACTGAAGTGGACAGTATGAACGTGTTCAGGAGAGAGAGAGTGCTCATTAATCATCAGTGACAGAAAATAATTCAGCGCTAAACTCAGGGAAGAAACGATGAAGCTGCTCTTAGAATTCAGTAAGAAGCTGATGAACCTGTTTCATCATGAGCCTTGTACGACATTCACTATAAATCAATTTAAAATAATTCTCTAAGACAGAAGCCGTACAGATGGGCTGAACTGGCTTTGTCCATGAGGCTGGTTTCAGCAGAGCTCTCTGCTGCTTTTATGTGGATCTGGTCTTAGTGTGGACATGGTCTCGGTGTGGATGTGGTCTCGGTGTGGACGTGGTCTCGGTGTGGATGTGGTCTCAGTGTGGATGTGGTCTCAGTGTGGACGTGGTCTTAGTGTGGACGTGGTCTTAGTGTGGACGTTGTCTCAGTGTGGACGTGGTCTCAGTGTGGATGTGGTCTTAGTGTGGACGTGGTCTTAGTGTGGACGTTGTCTCAGTGTGGATGTGGTCTCAGTGTGGATGTGGTCTTAGCGTGGACGTGGTCTCAGTGTGGACGTGGTCTCAGTGTGGATGTGGTCTTGTTTTAAAAAGGTGCTGAAAGTCAAGATTCTGTTGGTTTGCTGTTTATGTTTTTTCTTGTGTGTGAAATGTCTCATTTCAGAAGACGTTTGGTGATGGGAGACAAACGTCTTGGGTTTTCTGCTGACTGTAGATGAGTGAGTGAAGCCATACAACGATGACGCAGTGATTCAGCCGTTGTTACGTGTTGACATGATGTTTTTCAGGAGAGGACGTTACCCTGGCTCGGACAGTGGGTGTGGTGCTCGGGGTCCTGGTGGTTCTGTGTGCTCTCATACTGGTCTTCTTCATGATCAGAAGGTACTGCATCCATCTGTCCGCTACATGTCTGTACATGTGCCGCTGTCCTTCAGTCATGAAGACAATAGTAAGGAATGAGTCTTTTAGCAGATGGAGGCTAACAGGCTAGCTTAACTAAAGTCAGCTCCTTTCTCATGTTTGAGTTTAGGAGGAAAAGTTTAATTAAAGATCAGTTTTGATAAAATTACATCAGAATTGTTGGTTAATTTGAACAGTAGCAGGACTGTCAGGGTATTTGGTACATTAGCTGTAATGCAACTAGCTAGTAAATGTTACCCATCCAGTATAGCCTGGCTGTCTTCGTTAGCTTGTGCCTGCTAATCCTGCGTAATAAACTCTGAGAAAAGAATAAAATCATGCTGCTGAATTTCTGTTTATTCTACTGTAACGTACACAAACGTTTTATGATTTCTGTATCTGTGTCTTCATCATGAATTTAGCATAACTGCTGAGTCACAGTTATGCAGTATCTTTCATATATATCAACAGTTGTTTTAAATCTGGTGTTTCAACACTTTTTATATGAAACCTAAGTATATTGAGAATCTGATGTCTGTATTTATGGGAGTGCATTGATGCCATAAGACATGTATTTGTGTGTTTGTGTTTTTTCTGAGCTGTGTCGTTGTCGTGCTCACGTTGCTGTGTTTGCAGGACGAGGGCTCAGAGAGCTGTGGGGGGACGCAAGGTAAGTTTTTTTTATTTCTGTTTACTTCTGCTATTATTACTGTTATTTTTTATAATACATTTTCTGTTCTGCCCGTTGTCTTTTTATGGATGAGGATGGCAGAGGAAAGATATAAAGCTGTATGTTTAAGTAAAAAAACGCTGGATGAACGTGTGAATGTGACTTGTAGTGTAAAAGCACTTTGAGTAGTCAAAAAGACATTCAGCTTATCATCTTTAAGTTTTCATACTCATGTTAAAGTGAAATGAGAAAAAAAAAGACTTACTAGACAGAAGTGGACAAATGGAAACTTCATAGACAGGCTCGGTGAAACGACTGGAACAACCTTCACAGGGTCTGAATTTTTCACTGGCAGCAGGTGTCATTTCGTTTTTTATGACTCATGTATTCCACTGATGAGTCATTATTACGAAGAGCATCCTGGTTGTTGTCGAGATTTCTTTGAAATTGTGCTTATATTTTTGTTTTTCAGGTAACAGTCTGTATTTCTGTCCTCTTCCTCTTTCTTCATTTCCTTCTGTGTGTGTGTGTTTTTCAGTGTCCTGATAACATCTGCAGCAACAACCCACTACCTGCTGAGCAGGAGAGAAGGGATCATCAACAGGAAACCAGTGAAGTCAAGGAGGACATCAGCTATGCTTCCGTCCAGTTCAAACACAAGAACCAGGCCAGGTAGAGATGGACACTTCATCACATACAACACAAAGCTGTTTTTTTTTTTTTTTTTTTTAGGCCAGCGTGACGTTTGCAAATGCTGATGTATTTTTATCAGAGCTGTTATCAGAGACGCTCTCAGGGCCAGTGATGGTGAAGGGACAGTTTTATCTGGGAGAAGCTGTCTGACACCCAGTCCCCTCACAGCTGTAAAGCAGTCATACAAAGCAGAGAACTTACTGAGGTCATCTGATCTAAAGGAGAAGTACAACTGTGCATTGGCCACATAACACTGAAGAGAAACACATTTAAAACTGCTAATTAAGGAACCGTTTCTTCCTTTTGGGCAGAGGAGGAAGATTTCTGAGACGTGCAGCTGCCAGACGGTTTGACAAAGGACGTCTTCCAGCGTTGTGTTGTTGTTTGCACTTTCTCTTTCTACAGTTATTTGATTATTGCTGTTGATGCAGCAGGCAGCAGTGTGTGGACAGGCTCCCTCACCACCACTTATCTGAGCCGCTGAGATCAACCTCAGACTCTTCCTGTTGATAAGTGAATATTTGAAAACGTTTGTCTTCTAACCTTCTGAAAATCTTTGGTATTTCTGCTTGAAAATTGACTGAGACAGTGAAACAGTTATTAAAATAAGTGTCGATGATCTTTTTGTGCTGTGTGAACGTCCTGAGCTGGATTGGCAGTTGATTTGATTTCCTGTGACGCACAGCGTGCAGACCCAGCTGACACATTATTATCATCCGTTTGGTTTTTATAGGCCCGTGGAGGAGGCGGCGGATGTCGTCATCTACTCATCTGTGGCCAGCAGAGGCTGAAGCTCCGTCTCATTCTCACCCCACAGCGTGATGACGGGGCTCTTTGTTTCCCACAGCAGTGGAACTGAATGTGATAACCAGCTTTGTTCCAAACATCTTTAATTAGAATTATTTTCCCAAAAACCAGACAGTGCTGTGGAGTAGCTACAGGATTTGACCACTGACACTGACACTGACAGATAATTGATAATACTTTCTTATAACCGCCCCACCCATACCCAGCTAAGCTCACTGGACAAGAACCCCCCCTTCAAATCCCTGTTGAACCCCTGCTGCAGGTCATCAGAATCAGCACCATCAGATCTGATGTGACCGCTGTGGATGGAGGCGTGTCGTGGATGGAGGCATCCCGTGGATGGAGGCGTGTCGTGGATGGAGGCGTCCCGTGGATGGAGGCGTCTCGTGGATGGAGGCGTCCCGTGGATGGAGGCGTCCCGTGGATGGAGGCGTCTCGTGGATGGAGGCGTCCCGTGGATGGAGGCGTCTCGTGGATGCTGATGTTTGTGAAGCACAGAGGTCTCTCTCTCTGTGCACGTCTCATTTTGTCTCCGTGTCTCGTTGTTTTTCTCATTTTGAAGTTTTCGACCAGATTTGGATTTGTTTTACGTCTCACTTTTATTTTTGCATTTATTTGTTTGTTGTAATTTATTCTGTGAAGCAGCTTTATCTGGTGGTTTTGTTAAAAAGATGCTGTGTAAAGAGTTTTTAGATTTAAGTATAGATGAGATTCCATTTGTGTCATGTTCACACATTTAAAGTTTCCACAGTGAAGAGATGGTGCAACACGGCCTGCTGACACGAAACATGAAGGCAACATGGTTGGACACGGCCTCTGCACCATGAGTGAGTTGAGAGTAAATGGTATGAAATGTTTTTATAATGTAAGGTGACCTTGAGTGTCAAGAAAGGCGCCTATAAATAAAATGCATTGTTATTATTATTAAAAGCAAAAAGTAGAGATAACGTGAAAAAGGAACCAACATGTTAGTCATGAGCTGACACCAACAAAAAACAGGAACATGTCCACCTTCAAGAAAATAAGAGATTTTAAAAGAACAGGGGCGGCACAGCTGAACCTGGAACATGAGGGTTCCAGGTTCGAACCCCAGTCTGGGCTCTTCTGTTCTCCCTGTGCCTGCGTGGGTTCTCTCTGTGGGTTCTCCAGCTTCCTCCCACAATCCCAAAAACGTGCACCTCAGGTTAACTGGCTGCTCTACACTGCTCCCAGGTGTGTGTGAGTGTGTGTGTGTGTGTGTGGCTGCCTGTCTTTGCATGTCGGCCCTGTGATTGACTGATCTGGTCCAGGGTGGGCCCGGCCTCTCACCTGTAGTCAGCTGGGATAGGCTCCAGCTTCGACCCTGATGGTTAAGCAGTATAGAAGATGGATGGATGGAAGAAGAACCCACTCTGAGTGTGAAGGTTGTAACTGTAGCTGCGTCTGTCATGTTCTGGTTGTTCTTCCTGCTCCACACAGGGAAATGTCCTCACTTTGCAAAGCGGTTGAGTAACTGAATGTTTTGTGTTGAAAGACAGAAATAAGTGGACACTGGGTCAAAATGAGTTTCACAATTTAACCCTCGACACAGAAAAGAGGGAAATGGGAGCTTCCTGTAACACATTCGGTCTGAAGCCCGCCAACAGGACTGACGACTTCAGCTGTTTTAGGCAAAAATCTCAAATACTGATTTTCATAAACACAAGTGGACTGTAGTGAAGACCGGGCAGCCAAATCCAACACAAGCAGAGGTTTCCCGTCTCAGGTGGAGCGTGTTTCTGGGAGCTCAGATAGAAAAACTGGTTTAGTCTGGATCTTATAAACAGATGAATGAATTCTTGCAGGGTTAAAGAGCCGGACTGCTGACACACGGGACGCATGAGACTGATAACACGTACGCTTTTACTAGTTTTTACTGGTACCGTGTTGTAACACTGAGTACTGATACTCCGGGTGTCTGAGTATCTGCAGCCACCGAGCACCGGAAACAAGGTGGATTTTATTTTGGTAACGGCAGGAGTTTCTCTTCCGGAGTGAAGAGTCACCGTCCGGGCTAAAGATGGCGGCACCGGACGAGTTGTTTTGCTGGGAAGGAGACTGGGGCTTACCGTCCGTCAGCACCGACTGTCTCGTGGTCCTGGTGAGTCTCCGTCCGGACCGGACCGGTTGACCGGCGGTTTGTCCCTGACATTCACACGCAGAGACACAGGTTCACGGGCACAGAGACCGGGGGCAGGTAACGGAGCGTGAAACCCACAGACCGTGGGAGAACACGGTGAAAACGCGCCAGGACAGCAGTTACACTGTGTCTGTAACGGAATAGGACCGATTAGACCGTGTGTGTCTCTGCACAGAGACGCGCGTCCACAAGCTCCGGGGTCAAACTCGTGTCCTCACTGAACCGTCACGTCTCATACAGAGAAACTCCGGAGCTGCTTCAGGGTTAAACGCTGTCGGTTTCACACTCACCGGATTGGTGTTGTTCGGTAATGACCGGGGCCCCGGCCATGCTGGGCCCTGTAAAAATAAAAGCATAGATCAGTGGATGATCTGGGCTCTGCTGGTCCACTGACACTGTATCTGACAGGTGCTGGTTCACCTGGAGGATCTGGACGATGTGCACGTGCCACGGTTACTGTTTGATCTTTCAACATTTGAAAGTGATGAAAGTAACAGAACACTAACATCAGAAAGGCTCGTTTCAAAGCCCAAACCTCTGCACACAGCTGTATGAACAGCTGGAAGTGTGGAAGCAGCATGCTGATGCTGCAGCTGGTCGGAGTGGACCTCTCTGACATGTCCACACACCTGGACACAGTGGACAGAGTCTGAGTGTGAGCCTGTGACCAGGTCACACGAGGCTCCTCAGTTTAAACCCAGTGAAGAGAACAGAGCGGCCATGTCTGTAGTATCTGTTCCTGGCACAGATGCTGGGGTCACAGATGGGACAGTTGTCCCTCTGGCTTGTTGTTGTCATCACCATCGTCTCTGCTGATCAGTTTCATGAGTGCAGATCCATGAGTGAATCTGATGTGTCGGCTGCAGTTCTTCATACGACAACCAGATGGCCCCAGAGTCCTCAGACCGCCCCCCACCCTCTGGACTCTGCTGGGTCAGGCCTGTTCGCCTGTGATCGCCACACTCTGCCGGAGCTGTGGGGAAAGGTTTAATGATTCATGGAGAAATTAGTCATCAGATTAATTATCATGCAGATCATCAGTGAACGGAGCTGCAGTGCGGTTTCTTTAAACAGACTTATCTTTTTTTATCCAACATTTAAATCAGACTGAAAAACAACATTTGTCCTTTAGGTAGAGACGCAGATTGGCCACCCACAATGCTCTGGGGCTGCAGACAGACAGTGTTTCCATGACTGCTGCGGTCCTTAGAGTCTGGTGACAGTGTGGATACGGTGATCCTGCCTGCAGACCACGCTGAGGGCTGCAGCGCTCCTGCAAACCATTAAACCAGACGGAAACATGTTTGTGTTGGACTGAGATCTGAGAGCAGAGCAGCAGTGCAGTCTGGGTAATGATGGCTCTCCTGTGCAGTGGTTGGAAAACACTGATCAGCTGCTGCTCTGGGAACCTCCAGCAGCAGCAGCACGTCCCAAATGTTCCAGACCACAGCTCTGTTTCATAAAGCAGATTACCAGTTTAACCAGTTTAACTTCAGAAGGTCAGGGGCATTGAATGAGCCTGGACTGGTCCCTGCAGACTCCCCTGGTCCTGGCTGGACTGTAACCTCCAGCTTTCTGAGACACCAAACTGATCCTGGTTCAGTTTGTCATGTTCATTTAAGACGGCTTTTCACAATAAGAGCTGCTTTGGGTCAGCACCAGAGGAGTTTGACTCTGACAGCTCTGGCATGTGTAATAAAACCACATTCTATTGATCCATATCTGATCAGTGTGGATGTGATTGGAAATCACACACTGTCAAGTTTAAATCATAAGGCTATGAATGTCCCACATGTATGTGGACAGCCCTGTCCTCTGCGTGTCCCTTTGCTCAGGGTCCATTCTGTCTCACAAAGTTCAGCCTGACGTCTGCAGAAGTACACAGGAAGGTTTCAGCATTTTCAGACTGAGAAAGACAAGGAAAAAAGAGGGGGCGGGGCATCAGGTGCGTGTACAGGTGGAGTGGAGGTGGCCTCCAGCACCTCATCACGGTGGACGACCTGTGGCTGTGGGCCTCTCCAGACTGAGACGTCTCCAGCAGGAAGTCTGCAGCTCTGCTGGCTCCTAAACTCTGAGTTATTATTAGAGGATTTTACGGAGACGCTGGCAGGTGGACCCTCGCGTTCCACAGCAGCAGCTTTCACAGACGTGTCCCTGGTTAAAGATGGATTTTACATCCTGACGTCTGACTGTCTGACCTGAAACATTCCTACACAGGTCTGAGTCCACTGACGTCAGACAGGTGCTGATCCGGTGCTCGTCTGCTCTCTTCCTGTCATCGTCCTTTACTCAGAAACACACTAAATTTAGAAACACATTAAACACACACACACACACACACACACACAGGGGTTTTCCTCCTGTGCAGAGGGATCCAGAGACATTAAACACACACTTAGCCAGCTGTGTTGTGGGTAACACAGCTGTGTGTAGTGTGTGTCTGTTTCTCTGTGGAACAAACGTCTTCACACTCATTAAACTCTGACATCACGGCTGCAGATTTATGAGGAAATTCCTCCTCGTTTTTTCTGGTTGTAAAAGTCGAGCAACGCTCGCGACTCAGAAAGACGCTTTGATTTTTTATTTGAAGAAGAACTGAGTCACCTCCGACTCTTGCTGTAAGAGCTGTGAGTGTCACAGTGCTCGGCCCGTGCACACACTGCATGCAGCTGCTGTGTTTGAGCCCCGCTCCGGCCTTTTCTCTTTGCACAGCTTTTGTATAAATTGTGTATCACTCTATTTTTTAAAGTGTCTTGTTTTCCCAGCTCTCTGTGGGTTCTGTCTCTCTCTGGGTTCTCTCTCTCTGTGGGTTCTCTCTCTGTGGGTTCTCTCTCTCTGTGGGTTCTCTCTCTCTCTCTGTGGGTTCTCTCTCTCTGTGGGTTCTCTCTCTCTCTCTGTGGGTTCTCTCTCTCTCTGGGTTCTCTCTCTCTCTGTGGGTTCTCTCTCTCTGTGGGTTCTCTCTCTCTCTGTGGGTTCTCTCTCTCTCTGGGTTCTCTCTCTCTCTGGGTTCTCTCTCTCTCTGTGGGTTCTCTCTCTCTCTCTGGGTTCTCTCTCTCTCTGGGTTCTCTCTCTCTGGTTCTCTCTCTCTCTGTGGGTTCTCTCTCTCTCTCTGGGGTCTCTCTCTCTCTCTGGGTTCTCTCTCTCTCTGGGTCTCTCTCTCTCTCTGGGTTCTCTCTCTCTCTCTGGGTCTCTCTCTCTCTGTGGGTTCTCTCTCTCTCTCTGGGTTCTCTCTCTCTGGGTTCTCTCTCTCTCTCTCTGTTTCTCTCTCTCTCTCTCTGGGTCTCTCTCTCTCTCTGGGTTCTCTCTCTCTCTGTGGGTTCTCTCTCTCTCTGTGGGTCTCTCTCTCTCTGTGGGTTCTCTCTCTCTCTCTCTGGGTCTCTCTCTCTCTCTGTGGGTTCTCTCTCTCTCTCTCTCTCTGGGTTTCTCTCTCTCTCTGTGGGTTCTCTCTCTCTCTGGGTCTCTCTCTCTCTCTCTCTGGGTTCTCTCTCTCTCTGTGGGTTCTCTCTCTCTCTGTGGGTTCTCTCTCTCTCTCTGTGGGTCTCTCTCTCTCTGTGGTTCTCTCTCTCTCTCTCTCTCTGTGGGGTCTCTCTCTCTCTCTCTGTGGGTTCTCTCTCTCTCTGTGGGTTCTCTCTCTCTCTCTGTGGGTCTCTCTCTCTCTCTGTGGGTTCTCTCTCTCTCTGTGGGTTCTCTCTCTCTCTCTGTGGGTCTCTCTCTCTCTGTGGGTTCTCTCTCTCTCTCTCTCTCTCTCTCTCTCTGTGGTTCTCTCTCTCTCTCTCTGGGTTCTCTCTCTCTCTCTGGGTTCTCTCTCTCTCTCTCTCTCTCTCTCTGTGGGTCTCTCTCTCTCTCTGTGGGTTCTCTCTCTCTCTCTGTGGGTTCTCTCTCTCTCTCTGTGGGTTCTCTCTCTCTCTCTGTGGGTTCTCTCTCTCTCTCTGTGGGTTCTCTCTCTCTCTCTCTCTCTCTCTGTGGTTCTCTCTCTCTCTCTCTCTGTGGGTTTCTCTCTCTCTCTCTGGGTTCTCTCTCTCTCTCTGTGGGTTCTCTCTCTCTCTGTGGTTCTCTCTCTCTCTCTGGGTTCTCTCTCTCTCTCTCTGTGGTCTCTCTCTCTCTCTGTGGGTTCTCTCTCTCTCTGTGGTTCTCTCTCTCTCTCTGTGGGTTCTCTCTCTCTCTCTGTGGGGTTCTCTCTCTCTCTGTGGGGTTCTCTCTCTCTCTCTCTCTGTGGGTTCTCTCTCTCTCTCTGTGGGTTCTCTCTCTCTCTCTGTGGGTTCTCTCTCTCTCTGTGTTCTCTCTCTCTCTGGGTTCTCTCTCTCTGTGGGTTCTCTCTCTCTCTCTGTGGGTTCTCTCTCTCTCTCTGTGGGTCTCTCTCTCTCTCTCTCTGTGGGTTCTCTCTCTCTCTCTGTGGGTCTCTCTCTCTCTCTCTGTGGGTCTCTCTCTCTCTCTGTGGGTTTCTCTCTCTCTCTCTGTGGGTTCTCTCTCTCTCTGTGGGTTCTCTCTCTCTCTGTGGGTTCTCTCTCTCTCTGTGGGTTCTCTCTCTCTGTGGGTTCTCTCTCTCTCTCTGTGGGTTCTCTCTCTCTCTGTGGGTTCTCTCTCTCTCTGTGGTTCTCTCTCTCTCTCTCTGTGGGTTCTCTCTCTCTCTGTGGGTTCTCTCTCTCTCTCTGTGGGTTCTCTCTCTCTCTGTGGGTTCTCTCTCTCTCTCTCTCTCTCTCTCTCCTGTGGGTTCTCTCTCTCTCTCTCTCTGTGGTTCTCTCTCTCTCTCTCTCTCTCTCTCTCTGGGTCTCTCTCTCTCTCTGTGGGTCTCTCTCTCTCTCTCTCTGGTGGTTCTCTCTCTCTCTCTCTCTCTCTCTCTCTCTCTGTGTGGTTCTCTCTCTCTCTGGGTTCTCTCTCTCTCTCTCTCTCTCTCTCTCTCTCTGTGGGGTTCTCTCTCTCTGTGGGTTCTCTCTCTCTCTCTCTCTCTCTCTCTGGGTTCTCTCTCTCTCTCTGTGGGTCTCTCTCTCTCTCTGTGGGTCTCTCTCTCTCTCTGTGGGTTCTCTCTCTCTCTCTGTGGGTTCTCTCTCTCTCTCTGTGGTCTCTCTCTCTCTCTCTCTCTCTCTGGTTCTCTCTCTCTCTCTGTGGGTTCTCTCTCTCTCTCTGTGGGTCTCTCTCTCTCTCTGTGGGTTCTCTCTCTCTCTGTGGGTTCTCTCTCTCTCTCTCTCTCTCTCTGTGGGTTCTCTCTCTCTCTCTGTGGGTCTCTCTCTCTCTCTGTGGTTCTCTCTCTCTCTCTCTGTGGGTTCTCTCTCTCTCTGTGGGTCTCTCTCTCTCTCTGTCTCTCTCTCTCTCTCTCTCCTCTCTCTCTCTCTCTCTCTGTGGGTTCTCTCTCTCTCTGTGGGTTCTCTCTCTCTCTCTGTGGGTTCTCTCTCTCTGTGGGTTCTCTCTCTCTCTCTGTGGGTTCTCTCTCTCTCTGTGGGTTCTCTCTCTCTCTGTGGGGTCTCTCTCTCTCTCTGTGGGTTCTCTCTCTCTCTCTGTGGGTCTCTCTCTCTCTCTGTGGGTCTCTCTCTCTCTCTGTGGGTTCTCTCTCTCTCTCTCTTCTCTCTCTCTCTCTCTCTCTCTCTCTGTGGGTTCTCTCTCTCTCTCTGTGGGGTCTCTCTCTCTGAGTGATCTCTCTCTCTCTGTGGGTTCTCTCTCTCTCTGTGGGTTCTCTCTCTCTCTCTGGGTCTCTCTCTCTCTGTCTCTCTCTCTCTCTCTGTGGGTTCTCTCTCTCTCTCTGTGGGTTCTCTCTCTCTCTCTCTGGGTTCTCTCTCTCTCTCTGGGTTCTCTCTCTCTCTGTGGGTTCTCTCTCTCTCTCTGTGGGTTCTCTCTCTCTCTGTGGGTTCTCTCTCTCTCTCTGTGGGTTCTCTCTCTCTCTCTGTGGGTTCTCTCTCTCTCTGTGGGTTCTCTCTCTCTCTCTCTCTGTCTCTGTCTCTCTCTCTCTCTCTGTGGGTTCTCTCTCTCTCTGTGGGTTCTCTCTCTCTCTGTGGTTCTCTCTCTCTCTCTGTGGTTCTCTCTCTCTCTCTGTGTTCTCTCTCTCTGTGGGTTCTCTCTCTCTCTCTGTGGGTTCTCTCTCTCTCTGGGTTCTCTCTCTCTCTGTGGGTTCTCTCTCTCTCTGTGGGTTCTCTCTCTCTCTCTCTCTCTGTGGGTTCTCTCTCTCTCTCTGTGGGTTCTCTCTCTCTCTCTCTGGGTTCTCTCTCTCTCTGTGGTTCTCTCTCTCTCTCTGTCTCTCTCTCTCTCTCTCTCTCTGTGGGTTCTCTCTCTCTCTCTGGGTTCTCTCTCTCTCTCTGGGGTTCTCTCTCTCTCTGTGGGTTCTCTCTCTCTCTCTCTGTGGGTTCTCTCTCTCTCTGTGGGTCTCTCTCTCTCTGGGTTCTCTCTCTCTCTGTGGGTTCTCTCTCTCTCTCTGTGGGTTCTCTCTCTCTCTGTCTCTCTCTCTCTCTCTGTGGGTTCTCTCTCTCTCTCTGCTCTCTCTCTCTCTGTCTCTCTCTCTCTGTGGGTTCTCTCTCTCTCTGTGGGTTCTCTCTCTCTCTGTGGGTTCTCTCTCTCTCTCTCTGTGGGTTCTCTCTCTCTCTGTGGGTTCTCTCTCTCTCTGTGGTTCTCTCTCTCTCTCTGTGGGTTCTCTCTCTCTCTCTGTGGGTCTCTCTCTCTCTGTGGGTCTCTCTCTCTCTCTGTGGGTTCTCTCTCTCTCTGTGGGTCTCTCTCTCTCTCTGTGGGTTCTCTCTCTCTCTCTGTGGGTTCTCTCTCTCTCTCTGTGGGTTCTCTCTCTCTCTGTGGGTTCTCTCTCTCTCTGTGGGTCTCTCTCTCTCTGTGGGTTCTCTCTCTCTCTGTGGGTTCTCTCTCTCTCTCTGTGGGTTCTCTCTCTCTGTGGGTTCTCTCTGTAAAGCCGAAGCGTATCTCGCTGTGTGCAGCTGACCCGTGCTCCTGCTTGTCTCTGCAGGCCTACGCTCAGTTTGCCGGAGCTCCTCTCAAACTTCGGAGGATCTCCAACCCCTGGAGGAGTCCCGGCGGTGAGACACCCAGGTTTACTCTGCACAGAGATTCTCTCAGTGACTCATGGAAAAGAAACTGTCGCTCATGCTTGTGCGGGTTTGTCTGCTCTCAGGTTCACTTCCTGCTCTGAGGACCAACCAGAAAGAAGCTCTGTGCAGACCCTCTGACATCATCATCCACCTCAGAAAACAGGTAAACACCTGTGCATGTGTCAGGGCGGGTTTACACTCTGGATTTCTCCACGTGTAAGTCAGAGTCATGGATTAGCTCCTGTGGTACGTACGTGTTATTCATCCCCGTTAACATGTTCAGGTCAGATCATACAAACCACACAACACCAGACTCTCCTGGTCCTGGTCCCGTACATACAGCACCTACCTGACAGGTGTTTGTTTGGCTCAGTTTCTTTGCTGAAGACACTGAATTTCTTATGTACGTCCACATTTTCCACTGAAGCAGAGTGAGAGTTGTGTGTCTGTGTGTCTGTGTGTGTGTGTGTGTGTGTGTGTCTGTGTGTGTGTCTGTGTGTGTGTGTCTGTGTGTGTCTGTGTGTGTGTCTGTGTGTGTGTGTGTCAGGTTCTGCAGCCGACTGGAAAAACTCATTAAACAACAGGAAGCTGCAGACACATTCCAACAGAGCTGATAATTCCCATAAACCTCAGCAGGAGGAGAAGGAGGAGCAGAGGGAGGAGGAGGTTCTCTGCAGAGCTGTGGTGGAAACACAGTGATTGTCAGAACTGTCACTTCCACAGATCAGCTGCTCCTTCGGTTTCAGACAGAAAGGTTCTGCACAGACCTGTTACTCTGTCTGCTCCTCTGCTGAGGAGTCAGAGCTCTGCGGAGGAGTCAGAGCTCTGCAGAGGAGTCGGAGCTCTGCAGAGGAGTCGGAGCTCTGCTGAGGAGTCGGAGCTCTGCGGAGGAGTCGGAGCTCTGCTGAGGAGTCGGAGCTCTGCGGAGGAGTCGGAGCTCTGCTGAGGAGTCGGAGCTCTGCTGAGGAGTCGGAGCCTGAGGACTGAATCTGAGCTGCCGCTGGAGCTGCATTTCCATCCTGTGTAAAGTCGTCAGTGCATCAGGAGAGCTCAGAGTCTGAGGTCCCCTCAGAGTCAGGCAGCTGGAACACATTACCCAGCATGCTCGGTGCCTCCACGCTGTGGTAGGTTGGTCAGAAACCGCAGCGACAGGAGAGCTGCTGAGGAAGCTGAGAGGAGAAAGTGCTGGCTGCAGATTTACCTCCTGTTTATTCAGCTCGCACTTCACCTCCTGCACCTTCTCCTCTTTCTTCTCCTTCTTTTTGAAAACAAACCTTAAAAACAAACCTTGAAGTTCAGCTGGTGTTCCTGCTCCACAGAGGATGAATCTTAAGCATTCTGGTGACATGCAGGTTTCTCCTCCCTGCATGTTGCTCTGACGTTCTCAGCATGTAGTCACCACCAGCTCGTCCTGGTTTCCCCGCTGTATCCCAGCATGCTTTGCTTCAGAAAAGTTGTTGTCAGCTCTCAGTAATGAGGAGACGTGGAAACACAGTCCCTGACCCCCCCCTCACCCGAAGATAAACCTGACTCTAACCCTGATAGGACCAGACACCGTGTCCTCACAGCCACAGACAGTCACGTTCACAGTAACACACACACACACACCTGCAGCTCCAGGTGAAACTGACCTGTGATCAGCAGCAGAGCTGAGTTTACAGTGGCAGCTGTTTTAACAGCATCAGCTACAGGAAGTGGACATGTGTCCATTTCCAGTGCGGCTGTACTGGTGTCTCACCTGTGTCACTGTGCTCAGCTTCCTGCTTCTCTGTGGCTGCAGCTCCTCTGAGGCTCAGGTGTGAGGTTTCCTCGGTGACCACAGCTCCTGGGCCGCTGTGTTCCAGGAAGTGTTCGTTCTCTCAACAAACCGATTTGTGTTTTTCAGAAATACAACGCAGACTATGATCTCTCAGCCAAGGAAGGAGCTGACAGCCTGGCCTTCATCTCTCTGATGGAGGAGAAACTCACGCCTGCTCTGGTGAGCGACAAACGCACACAGGAAGTTAAAGAATGCCAAATCAGCCGTTCCTGTGTTTAATCTGAGGTTTGTGTTTCATAGATCTACACGTTCTGGATTGAACCGAAGAACTACGTAGACGTGACTCGCCGCTGGTACGCCGAGCACATGCCGTTCCCTCTGAACTTCTTCCTGCCTGGACGAATGCAGCGCCAGCAGCTGGAAAAACTGCGACTGCTGCGAGGAGACGAGAGCCTGGAGGCCGGAGAGGAGCTGGAGAAGGAGGTGAGGACACGGCGGCGGTTCTTTCCCTCTGAAATCAAACACAGAGCCGCTGTGAGCGGCAGAGCGTTGCTGAAGGAAACGGTCTGACTGCTGTTCTGACGGGCTGAGCTGCAGTAACATCTCAGCGGCAGCAGCTCCACAGTGTTCCAGTCTGGATGGAGATATGGTTTCCATGTGCTCAGCCCGCTCAGTGAAGTGGTCGGAACAAATGTGCAGGGAAAGGAAAAAATGCTTCAGTGGATATTTCTGTTGGAAAATCTCAGACTTTGGAAAAAGGTCAAAGGTCAGGCAGTGTTCAGGGGAAGATCGTTAAACCAATTTGTTCCTGTCGGCACGAAAACCCTCAAATCCTCCCTTTCACGAAGGAAAACCAAAGCTGACATTCGTGTATTTTTGTAGACTGTTCCTCTGCGCTGAGCGGGTCGCCACGCTTTCAGCTCCATTGTCATTACATCTTCAGCTACAGATGTGATTTACTTTTTTCCTCCATCAGCAGAAACCTGCTGGAAAAAGGAGGAAACCAGTTCAGTTAAAGGAAACCAGCTCCTGGTGGATTCTGTCGTTCGCTCTGTTCTCTCCATCCGACGTTTCGGTCCAGAGGAAAGAAGCTGAACTGCCACAGTGGAGATTCATTGTCCCCTGAGGTTAATTCTTTATGGGTTTGCTGACCTCTGACATTTTCCCCTGTCTGACCAGGTATTTCCAAACAAGCAGCAGAAACGTTTGCTGTAAATACTCTCAGCTTTTTTTCTCCCTCCCTCCATCAAAGCATCAGACCCACAGTACGAACCAGCAGCAGCAGCTGAATCCCACAGGGTCAGACCTGTCCACGCCTGTCCTGTGGTGGGACTGACTCGATCGCTGAGACAGGTGACGCCCCAACTGATGCAGCTCAACCCCTCAGTGTCATCTGGACAGGTTGGACATTGTGCCCCTGTCCCTCAGGAACCTGAGAGGCAGTGATACAGCTCCACCAGGCTTCGTATACGTGGACTGAGACCAGTGTCAGTGCTCTTGGACATAAGCTTGTCCTCCGTGGACCTTAAACTCTGCCAGAACAGCACTGACGCTGTGGTCTTCATGGACAGCTGTTCATCGGTCAGCTGTAGAGACAGGGTGAGGACAGTGGAGTACCACAGCCTTCTTGAACATCAGGACACCTCCTAGGATAGGATAGGAACTTTATTGTCACTTGCACAGAAGTACAGGCGAAATTTTGTTAAGGAGTATAGCCTCCGGGCCGCAGCAAAAATGTTTGCGCCACCACACGCTTTCCTGAAAGTTAATTTGCAAGTTGCAATACATACATTTGACTCACAGTCACATCATACATCATGACTTTTGTACACAGTACACGTGGAAACATGCTGGAATTTTTTCATGGACACATAGGGGGGGGGGTTACAAAAGATGGTAGATGGGGGGTGGGTAGGGAGGGGAGTGTGTGTGCATCAGTCTATGAGAAGTGTTTGCGATTTGTATGACCGAGACTGCCAGGATGTTTACAGGTCAGTTCATCAGTTGTCCTTGAAGGGAGATACGAACTGCATAGGAATTTGATAGGAGCACAGCTGCAGAGCTATACTTTTAGGCCGGGAGAGGGGGGGGGGGGCGAGGGACAGAAACAATACAGCCAATATGCACGAAGCAATTTTATCGATCTGCGTTGAATTTATCCAGATCAGTAGTCAATCAGACTGGTATCAGTGCTCATCATCCCCTGCAGATGCATGGAGTAGCTTCGACATCTCCTCAAGCTTGACAGACAGTCCCTTCACCGATCTCAACAGGTGTTCGGACTGTCTTCCTATGTTATCACTTCGTCTCTGTTCCTCCTCAGATCGGGCTGAGATGTCACTGATCAGTCCTTCGATCCGAGCCATCTTCTGATGGAATTCCGTCAGCCGAGTATCCATGAACCCGAGGTGCTGTTTTATCTCCGCGCTCAGCGGTAGTGCCAATCTGCCAGCAGCGGTTTTTCCAATTTTCCGATAGATCTGGGCAATACCCAGGCCAATCAGTAGTATCCCTGCTATCAATGTCCAATAGATAAATAGATCCTCCACGTCTTCCAGGGACAGCGCTTCCAGGCATACCAGACACCAGGAGTCCCAAGCATCTCGGACATACCCCGCAGCGAATGTCCCCTCAGGGCAGAGTGGTTCTCCCGGCGATTCTTTTCTTTGTGGGAAAATTTTGTCCAATGCACTGAGTGACCAGTTAATAAGCTCCATCTCAAAAAATATATCCCAAGAGTAGCAGAGCAGGGTGCTCAGGAAAGAAAATCACAAAGACGAGACGAGAGAAACAAAAAAGCAAGCCAAGAGACAGTAGGAGCAGTCAGAAACACGTCTGCACTCCTCAGAAGCAGGAAGGATGCTTTCCGGTACACACAGAACACACTGGAGGGATTATATGTCCCATCAGGCCTGGGGCCGTCCCGGGATCCCTGAGGAGGATCTGCAGGAGGTCACGGAGGTGGAGGTCTGGCGTGCATTTGTTAGTCTGTGGTGGAAAATGGATGAACTGATGGACGGACTGATTCAGGATTGTTGATGTGTAACGTGAATCCTCAGTGTGTCCTGGTCTAAAATGTGAACTGTGTGTGTTTGTGGTGTGTGTTTCAGCTGTATCGTGATGCTGCAGAGTGTATGAACCTGCTGTCCCAGCGACTCGGCTCACACAAGTTCTTCTTCGGAGACTCGTAAGTTTAATCTCAACCTGTAACAGTAACAAGATAGAAAATGGAAAATTAGGATGTTCAGACGTTCAGTCAAAGACAAGTGGACTTAGATCCTGTGAATCACCCTGCAGGTGTGAATCACCTGGGACTCCCCAGCAGACAGTCAGAGCAGAGGAAGCCTGTAATGAGAGGCAGAATGTCCAAGCTGCTAAACAGACAGCGTGTTTGACCATAAACGACAGATGTTGAAATATCTCTGGCTCCGTTTCTAGATGTTGCAGAAACAGTGTGACTCATAGTTTGGAGCAGAAAATGCTGGAGAAACAGAAAGTGTCCTCTGCCTCTGCAGGCCTTCGTCTCTGGACGCCTACGTGTTTGGTCACCTGGCGCCCATCCTGAAGTCCAGACTGCCCAACGGGAAACTGCAGCAGCATCTGAAGTCTCTCGAAAACCTGACCGGCTTCTGCACCAACATCCTCCTGCTCTACTTCCCCAGAGATGGCCGAGGTGAGGCGGACTGACCCCGACTGGAACTGTGCGATAAGAGACGTCAGGTTTTCCATAGACCGAGTCAAATCCTCTACTGAGAGCTGGACCTTTTGTTGAAACCAGGACAGAGACGTTTTTCTAGTTTTCAGCTTTAAGAACATGAATAAGTGAAGTGACAGAATCGTGTCCGTCCTGAGTCCCACAGCATGTTCTGCTGATCTGCATGAGCTTTGTATAACATCAGTGAATGACATCATGTAAACCTCTGCTGCTAAACAGATTGTCTCACTCAGGACATTAACAGGAGCAGAGGAAATGGACAGAGGACGAGACGAGTGTGCTCATCCAGGGCGAGAGCTGCCAGCTGTGTGCTGTGATTCTCGTGTCTCATCAGTGTCTCTGAACTGAATTCACTGAATCTTGGTTCTTGTCGTTTCAGTCTTTGGTAAAACCGTGGCTGTCATCCTCCATGTTGTTTTTCTAGAGAGCTCCAGTCAGAAGACGTCCTCTCAGCCCGAGGCCGGAGACTTCGACAACGTCCCCAACAAGCGGAGGAAGCAGTTCCTGTCGGCTCTGGTGGCCCTGGGCGCCATGCTGAGCTACGCCCTCCTGACCGGCATGGTGTCCATTCAGCACGTCCAGCAGGAGGCGCTGGAGGAGCCGCCAGACCTGCACACCATCGGATCCCACGATCACGAGGAGGAAGGAGACGGCTGAGGACAACAGACAGAGGTCATCATGGGACTTTATGGATGGAAGTAGAAGTGTTCAGGATAAGATCCAGATGTTCTTCCATCCAGGAGGTGGATGTGCTGATGGTGGATGTGCAGTATCTCACTCCAGTCCTTCTCTGTATGTTCTTTAAAGCAGAAACAGCTTTGGTTCGTTTGTGTTTAACTTTTGTTCCGTTTTTTAAACACACTCAGCTTTTAAAGAGAAACATGGATCAGCTTTAAAAAACAACCAATCAGCTTGTTTCTCAGTTCACTGTTCACCTGACAGGTAACCTGTAACTGTTTCTGCCTCCAACAGAATTATATGAGAATAATGAAGAATAAACGTAAAGATGAAGAACCAGACTTTTCATTTTCTAACTCAGATCGTCTGATCGTGACCTGATGTGGTGAACTGATCGTTTTCATCTCTCTGTACTGTGATTGGCTGATAATGAAGAGGACAGGGACGAAGACAGAGGACGGAGATGAGGACTGTGAGATTTGGCTGTTAGGGTTGAGGTTGATTGCACACAGTGTCAGAGGAGATCCATGATCCTCTGCAGGTTTCACAGGGTGTTCTCCTTCCTGCTGCGTGTTCCCGAACATCTGTCTCACATCAAATTACCACAAAGTGCCACAGCGAACCACTACCAACCACTCCTGCCCTCCTGCCCCCGCCCTCATACCCCCCCCCCCCGCACCCCCCACACTCACACACGGGCGCCAGCAGAGAGGATGTAACATTCCTGTGTTTTTCAGAGAGGTTCATGGAAACAGCTTTTTGACTCCAGCTTGCCCACACAGCCAACCCCCCACCCCAGCCCCCGTCTCCACCCGTCCTGACCGGGTCTGGACCCCGGGGACATACAGCTGCACATGACGGCATCGCACAGGAATCCTGGCCCCGCTCCTGTTCGCCCTGCTGCATGTTGTTAATGTGAGCGTGTGCTAGCTGCTGTCCCCTGCTCGCTGCGTCCTGTTCTGAGCTGATCTGGAAGCAGTTTTTGGAGCTGGACTCTGTGTCCTCTGGACTCCGTGAGCCAGAGCTCCACGCAGTCTGAATCTGCCGCCGAGGACGGCGAGGTAGTCCCAACACGCCGACAGAGACAGAGGAAAGAAAAGAAGTCAAACTGCTGCTGTCGGCCGGGTGGAGGCGGAGGTGGAGTTTCCTCCCTTCCCTCACCTGCTGTTAAACGCATGTTTCCATGGCAACGCTCCAGAATGAGCAACAAACAGTCCTGAAGTGTGAGACGAGACCTGCCGAGACCAGGCAGCAGGGACGGCAGAGTTTAAACTCACTGCACTTCTCTGCCCCACAGGGCACCCCCTCCAGCCGGCTCCTGACCTCTGACCTCTGACCTGCTGCTGCTGTGATGGATCATTTTCCAGCTTTAATGATTCATGTAGCTGAAACCAGCAGATTCACTGAGTGTGAATGAGCCCATGAATGATGGATTCATGTTTTCATTGTCTGTTTCCTCGTGTCTTTACAGCCTGTTGGTTGGACTGAAGGGTCACGTTGGACCAAACTTTATAATACAGTCGTTTCTAATACAACATCAATTCAAAGAAGAGTGCAGTGAAACACATGAGCCATTTTGCAGCTGTTTCTAACGATCATCCACAGCTGGAAACCTCTGATTCATCAGCTCAGGGGCTGAACTTTTACCTGGAGCTCAGGTAAAACCTCAGGTGAAACCTGAGCAGCTGAAGAGCAGTGAACCCGTCTTCTTCTCTGCTTTTAGAAAGGTGGGGGCAGGAAGTGTCCCTACAGAGACACACAGGTGAAAACACCTGAGCGTGAGGCAGAGGCTCCCTCTCTCTCCCTCCCTCTCTCTCTCTCTGTCTCAGTCTCTCTCTCTCCCTCTCTCTCTGTCTCTCTCTCTCCCTCCCTCTCTCTCTCTCTGTCTCTCCGTCTCTCTCTCTCTCTCTCTCTCCCTCTCTCTCCCTCCCTCTCTCTCTCTCTCTGTCTCTCTCTCTCTCTCTCTCTCTCTCTCTCTCTCTCTCTCTCTCTCTCTCTCTCTCTCTCTCTCTCTCTCTCTCTCTCTCTCTCTCTCTCTGTCTCTCTCTCTCTCTCTCTCTCTCTCTCTCTCTCTCTCTCTCTCTCTCTCTCTCTCTCTCTCT
>CM028886.1:295000-327500 GCA_016801885.1 Toxotes chatareus | reverse complement strand
GTCTGAGCGCGCTCAGTGACATATATGTGGTGTCGACGTTGCGGCTGCCGGCAAAGCTGGGCGGAGTCTTGCTGGGTGTCTACAGCAAACAGGACAACAGGAAGTACCTGGAGCTTGCTGTCATGGGGAAGATCAACAAAGGTTGGTGAAAGCTAACTGCGCTAAACCAAACTTCATTCAGATTCTCTCCACTTTAAATGTGGGATTCTTCTTCATCTTCAGTGTAGCAGCAGGTGTAAACTTGTGGTGGTGAAGTCTTGATGGAGATCCACCACAGGTTCTACGGGTCACTGAGGGTGTTATGAGGGTCCTGTAGAAGGTTCAAGTGGTCAACAAAAGGAAAGACATTTCTGTTGGTAACTGAAGAGCTTCCAGTAGCAATGAGGACATTTTCGAGGTCACTGAAGATGTTCTCTGAGGTTCCTTCTTTAGAAAGTTCTACATGTTCTTCAGGAAGTGCGGTGGTCAGTGAAGAGGTTCTAATCGTCCCTCAAGTGGTTGTTGAAGAGTGCTAGTGGTGGAAGGCTTGTGGAATCTCGTATTGTTAGAGGAGGACAAGGGGTTTCTGAAGAGTTTCCTGGGGACACAGGAGGTTGTAGATGTCCTCTGAGAAATTCTAGTGGACACTCAAGACGTTCACTCATCACACAAACAATCCGTTAGATGTTCAACAGAAATTAATTGGAAACTATTCTAATAAATTCTTTATCATTTTGTTTTTCAGGCAAACAATCGAAGCTTTTTAATCAACTTAACATTTTCATTTTTTTACTTTTTATGGACAAAACAATCAAATCAATCAAATAATCAGCAGATTGATCAATGCTGAAAATAACTGTCAGGTCCAACCCTGAGTGAAAGTGTGTGTTAAAGAGTGGTTCTCTAACACACATGAACACATGAACCCTTCCCACTGGTTCCTGCTGACGCTGCTTTAATCAAACAGCTGCTCTCTGTGGTTTTTATCAGACAGACCAGAGGACACCCTCACGTTGTTGGGGACTGTTTTCTTCGGCGGATTGATCCACGGTTGGTGCTGATGGTGGTGAAGCAGCATGTGGATCACTGCTGTGTTTTAATGGAGCTCAGAGGATCAGCGTTTCACCTCCTCTGGTCGTTTTATTTTGTTGATGAGGTTTTTTATTGCTCAGCACTCCTGCTTCCTGCTGCCGGAGCGGGCAGACATTCAGTCCTGCCTCAGCCGGCCTCTTTTTTCCATGTTCTCATGCAGAGTGAACATGGAGCAGGGTGTGACCGGGCCCCGGGCCCCGCCCACTCTGCAGGGCTGAACATTAGCAGCTGCCATTTTCATTTTCAGTGACTGAGCTGACAGATTGTTTTCCTGATTGTTCCGTCGATCTCTCGGCCTACAGAGCGACGGACACCCGTCCCTGTGTCTCTCTCAGAGTCTTCACTCTTCTTCTCCTTCAGTCCTGGTCCGTTACATCAGAGCTGACGGGAAGCTCCACACCGTCAACCTGCAGAACGCCAACCTGGCCGATGGCCGCGCTCACTCCATCATCCTGAGACTCGGAGGCCTTCACCGTGACAACATGAACATGGAGCTCTACGTCAACTGCCGATTGGCCGACTCCAGCCAGGGCCTGCCGCCGCTCGTCCCTCTGCCCAGGGAGGCAGACATGGTGGAGATCAGACATGGACAGAAGGCCTACGCCCGACTGCAGGTCAGAGAGACAGTGAGGATGATGATGATGATGATGATGGTGGTGGTGACATGTTCAGAACGACCTGTTTCCACAGACATGTATCTGACAGGTCACACACACAGTGAGTATAAGGTACCAAACAGAAAGGTTCCTGTCCCTCAGGTCCGTCTCAGGTCCCCCTGTCCACCATCAGAACCATGCTCTGAACCAGACGGTCAGAGAGAGGACACGAGACGCTGAACCAAAGTCACCGAGACACAAAGTCTGACCCAGGTGTGTGTGGACAGCTGCCGCAGTGGACAGCGTCCACGGGTGAATGTGAGGATCCAGAAGGTTTTGCACAGATAGACTCAGGAGACTCAGACACACCTGCAGGACTACCAAGGACAAAGTGTCCCCACGGGTGGGACAGAGTGTTTGAAGGGTTGAAGTGCTTGATTGACATGACCATACAGAGACAGAGCTCTGAATCAACACCATCTTAATGTCCCCCCCCGTCCCTCAGGGTGCAGTGGAGTCCCTCAGACTGGCTCTAGGGGGCAGTGTTGCTAAAGCTGGAGCTCTGACTGACTGTCCGTTCCAGGGAGACTCCTCAGCCTACAACTCAGGTCAGCTCAAATGATCAACAGCCTCTTGTACTTTTTTGTCGGTGAGACAGATCCGTCCACCTCCGTCTCATCCTGTGTAGCTTGGTGTCCCACCTGTCCCTGATCACACTCGTGTGATATGTTGTTTTTCAGTGAGTGGGGAGGTCAACTCCATCCTGGGTGAGTTTATACCTGAAAACACAAAAACCACATCCATTACACACCTGTTCAGACTGACACCTGAGATCAGCTGATCAGCAATCACCACCTGACCCTGTGGGTCTGATGATGTTCCCTCTCAGGTGATCACACCAAGGCTCTGATTGGTCAGCTCATCATCTTCAACCAGATCCTGGGGGAGCTGCGACAGGACATCAGAGAACAGGTAAGACAGGACATCAGAGGACAGGTGAGACAGGCATGGAGCAGGTGACAGAGAGCAGTAAAGTGGACATACCTGTAGAGCTCATCGGTCCTCTCGTCCTCAGGTGAAGGAGATGGCCCTGATCAGAAACACCATCCTGGAGTGTCAGGTTTGTGGTGAGTCAGCAGCTCTCTGTCCTGCTGTTAATAAACTGGCATTGGACGTCTGAGGACCTGATTGAAGCCAGTCTCTGTCTCTGCAGGTTTCCACGAGCCTCGTTCCCGCTGCTCTCCCAACCCCTGTTACAAAGGCGTGTCCTGTATGGAGAGTCTGCAGTATCCGGGGTTCACCTGTGGACCCTGTCCACCTGGAACCGCCGGTAATGGGACGCACTGTCAGGACGTGGACGAGGTAAACAGACAAGAGTGACACAACAACAACAACAACTACAGCAACAACACAAAACAACACTACGTAACATACAACTACAACACTGAGCAGAGTCCGGGGCAGTGAACTGTCTCTTTGTTTGTCACATATTCAAATAACAGACAGTAAAAATGAATAGTGGACATTAACTTTACCCCCCTGCCCCCCCGTCCCCCGTCCCCTCAGTGTGAGCTGCAGCCGTGTTTCTCTCCTGAAGCCTGTATAAACACTGTGGGGGGGTTCAGCTGTCAGCCCTGTCCTCCTGGCCTGTGGGGGGCTCCACTGGCTGGAACTGGTCTGGACTACGCCAAGACACACAAGCAGGTCAGACACACATACACACACACACACAAATAATAATGATGATGATGGTGGTGGTGATGATGATGATGATGATGACACCAGTCGTCTGTCCCTCTGTCTGTCCCTCAGGACTGTGTAGACATCGATGAGTGTGTCGATCTACCTGACGCCTGTGTGTCAAACTCCGTCTGCATCAACTCTGTGGTGAGTTCCTGCTTCTTCTGTCCCTGAGCAGAGATCAGGTTATGATCAGCCGTGAGCTGAGACACGGGGACGCTGCGCCCTCTGGTGGACACTCCGCTGTAGCACTATCAAACTGTCTTTTCTCTCAGGGCTCATACAAGTGTGGCGGCTGCAAACCTGGTTTCCTTGGCAACCAGACGTCAGGTTGCTTCCCCAAGAAGTCGTGCGCTGCATTGACCTTTAACCCCTGCGACACCAATGCCCACTGCACCATGGAGAGGAACGGCGAGGTTTCCTGCAGGGTGAGGACGCTGCCTGGCTCAGAGGCTTTGAGTCTGTGCAGCAGCATGTTAACATGAACCCGCACCGTGTTCCTGTGCCGTGTTTTCAGCGGCTCGTGACGACGTCCGAGCTTCTGTAGCCGAACGTCAGATTAACGCTCACCGAGTCTCGACCTGTTCGTCTGTGTGTGCAGTGCAACGTGGGCTGGGCGGGAAACGGTAACACGTGTGGAGTGGACACAGACATCGACGGGTATCCAGACCGGTCTCTGCCCTGCATGGACAACGACAAACACTGCAAACAGGTGAGACACTTCGCCGCTGCTCTGTCCTGCTCTGTGTCCAATAACAAGAACGTGTTACAGTTTTTATGGTGAAAGATGTTTGGCCTCTGAAATGATGAGCGTTCCATCGATCAAACATCTCAAAGTGCAGTAAAATCATTTGACCTTCAGGTTTTTCTTCCACTCTGTGTGTTGCTGTAACACAACAACACACCACACCCCGTCTCATAACGCGTCTGACTCTGTGTCCGTCCAACAGGACAACTGTGTGTTTACACCAAACTCAGGTCAGGAGGACGCTGACAACGACGGGATCGGAGATCAGTGCGACGAGGACGCCGACGGAGACGGCATCAAAAACGTGGAGGTGAGACAGGAAACTCTTTCCACTTATCGCAGCGCTCGCTGATGCAGAACGCCACTTCAGGTCCATCCTCTGTCCCAGAGGACATGCAGCTTGTTTAAGTTGAGAACTGTAGAAACAGAAAGTAAGACTGTTTTCTCTGTAAAGGTGTTGCTCACACAGGTATTCCCCACACACCTTAACCCATCGCCCTGGATGTTTCCGTCAAACATGATGTGTGTCAAAAGATTAATAAACTTGTGTCTGTCCTGAAAATGTCCATCTTTTTATAAAAGAGCTCAACTAAAGAGTGTGTAGTAGCTGTAAGCTGTCACTCGATCACACACAGTGTCCTCTGTCCCTCAGGATAACTGCCGGCTGGTCCCTAACAAAGACCAGCAGAACTCAGACAGCGACTCGTTCGGAGACGCTTGCGATAACTGTCCCAACGTTCCCAACAGTGACCAGAAAGACACCGACAACAATGGACAGGGAGACGCCTGCGACCAGGACATTGATGGAGACGGTAAGAGACGACCGGTCTG
Source organism: Toxotes chatareus (assembly GCA_016801885.1). Lineage (NCBI taxonomy): Eukaryota > Metazoa > Chordata > Actinopteri > Toxotidae > Toxotes > Toxotes chatareus. The sequence goes on along the minus strand of CM028886.1, from coordinate 322,514 downwards.
TCTCTGGGTTCATTCATCACAGACACAGCAGAGGACAGAAACACATGAATCTGTAGATCGTAGGAAGGTTGATTTACAGCAGGAAGCAGCCTCAGGTCTTACTGTCCACTGAGGTCAGGGTCAGAGGGTCCAATCATCAGAGCGGCCTCAGGTCCTGCTGTCCACTGAGGTCAGGGTCAGAGGGTCTAATCATCAGAGCAGCCTCAGGTCCTGCTGTCCACTGAGGTCAGGGTCAGAGGGTCCAATCATCAGAGCAGCCTCAGGTCTTACTGTCCACTGAGGTCAGGGTCAGAGGGTCCAATCATCAGAGCAGCCTCAGGTCCTGCTGTCCACTGAGGTCAGGGTCAGAGGGTCTAATCATCAGAGCAGCCTCAGGTCCTGCTGTCCACTGAGGTCAGGGTCAGAGGGTCCAATCATCAGAGCAGCCTCAGGTCCTGCTGTCCACTGAGGTCAGGGTCAGAGGGTCCAATCATCAGAGCAGCCTCAGGTCTTACTGTCCACTGAGGTCAGGGTCAGAGGGTCCAATCATCAGAGCAGCCTCAGGTCCTGCTGTCCACTGAGGTCAGGGTCAGAGGGTCTAATCATCAGAGCAGCCTCAGGTCCTGCTGTCCACTGAGGTCAGGGTCAGAGGGTCCAATCATCAGAGCAGCCTCAGGTCCTGCTGTCCACTGAGGTCAGGGTCAGAGGGTCCAATCATCAGAGCAGCCTCAGGTCCTGCTGTCCACTGAGGTCAGGGTCAGAGGGTCCAATCATCAGAGCGGCCTCAGGTCCTGCTGTCCACTGAGGTCAGGGTCAGAGGGTCCAATCATCAGAGCGGCCTCAGGTCCTGCTGTCCACTGAGGTCAGGGTCAGAGGGTCCAATCATCAGAGCGGCCTCAGGTCCTGCTGTCCACTGAGGTCAGGGTCAGAGGGTCCAATCATCAGAGCGGCCTCAGGTCCTGCTGTCCACTGAGGTCAGGGTCAGAGGGTCCAATCATCAGAGCGGCCTCAGGTCCTGCTGTCCACTGAGGTCAGGGTCAGAGGGTCCAATCATCAGAGCGGCCTCAGGTCCTGCTGTCCACTGACAGGTCTGTGCTGCTCATGTTGTGGCTGTAATGAACGCTGCAGCCTGTAGGGGGCGCCTGTAGATACCTGAAAACCTCATCTATACATGGGTGAGTGTCTGAGTGGATTTTATTCTGGTCTTTAGTCCGTTTCTGCAGAACTCTGCTGATGGTTGAACTGTGCAGACTGAAGCATGTGAGTATAACGTCCAGAGCAAGTCCATCCATTTAACTGGTGGTGTGTGTGTGTGTGTGTGTGTGTGTGTGTGTGTGTGTGTGTGTGTTCAGGTATTCCCAACGTTCTTGATAACTGTCCGAAGGTACCGAACCCGATGCAGACAGACAGAGACAGGGACGGAGTGGGAGACGCCTGTGACAGCTGTCCTGAGCTCAGCAACCCTATGCAGGTTCAGTTCTGTCTCAGTCCTCTGATGCTGTCCAGCTTCCTGAAGCTGGAGAAACTAAGATATTTCTAATTTGGTCCTGATCTGCTTTTCTTTTTAACATGATTTTGTTTCTAAGATTCAGATTCAGATTGAGGGAACTTCAGCATGAGGTGGAAAACAAGACACAATAAATACAAAATCCTGTGCAGGAGAAGTTAGAGGAGCAGTTCAAGCTGCGTTTATTCTTCTTATTATTGACACAGGTGTAAACTTATGAGTGTCAGTCACAGATGATCGTTGCAGATCATGCTGATGTTACATGGGAACCTGATCCACAGTATTACCAGCAGGGAGGGCAGGTCAGAGGTCACAGTGTGTCTTCATCAGTGTCTCCTCTCTTTCTCAGACGGACATCGACAACGACTTGGTGGGAGACGTTTGTGACACCAATCAGGACACGTACGTGTGACACACACATGTCCCTGTGTGTGTGACATAAAACATTAGATACACATGACGTGCACTGGAACAAACACTGACACTGAGTGTAACCTCGTCCTCTGGTTCCGTCCTGCTGCAGGGACGGAGATGGTCACCAGGACAGCCGAGACAACTGTCCAGACATCCCCAACAGCTCCCAGCTGGACTCCGATAACGACGGCCTCGGCGACGACTGCGACCACGACGACGACAACGACGGCGTCCTCGACGACTACGACAACTGCCGACTCATCGTCAACCCCAACCAGAAAGACTCTGATGGTAAAGACTGGGAGTGTGACGCTGTCTGAGGACGACAGACAGCACTGACGTACGGACAGAACATGTACGAGAAAAAATAGAGGACAAAGACAAAGAAAACCAGGATTATTTCCTGCCCATCAGGGCCACGCTTCATATTTCATACAAACATCATGTCTGTTCTCAGTTTTCCCAGAGTGAAGTGAGTGAAGGTTTACTGACCTGAGCTCCGGCTGTTTTATGTGAGGACCGTAGAGCTGTCCTCTGTCTGTCCCAGGCTCTGTGGTAAACAGGTGGATCATCAGCATCGAGCAGCTTATTCATGGAAACACTGACAGTGTCAACCTGTCTGTCTCTGTCTGTCCTCAGTGAACGGTGTTGGAGACGTTTGTGAGAACGACTTTGATAACGACGCTGTGGTGGATTTGATGGACGTGTGTCCAGAGAGCGCTGAGGTCACCCTGACAGACTTCAGAGCCTATCAGACCGTCATCCTGGACCCGGAGGGAGACGCCCAGATTGACCCCAACTGGGTGGTTCTGAATCAGGTGACCCTTAAACTCACGCCAGCTCATTTCAAAGGTTTCTTCAAGGTTATCCGATGGTTTGAGAGGGTACCATGAACTAATCTGTCCTCAGTCAGCTCTGCAGAGTCTCAGACCAAATCCACCTCAGGACACTGAGGAGACGACTCTGTGACCTGGTCTGGGACAGGTGAGTCTGAGGTCATGATGCTGAGCTCACAGCCGGAGCATCTTCATCGTCTGACCTCTGACTTATGTCTCAGTGAAACTGAAGATGTGGACAAAGGTTTTGATCAGATCACGGAGTGTCTCAGAGCCTCCGCCTCACTCACCTGTGGTTAGACCCCACCCCTCCTCAGGTTCGGATCCAGATTGGGATCAGTCCTTCTTCATAAACACAAACCTGCTGTGCTGATGTTTTTTCTCCTCAGGGTATGGAGATTGTCCAGACGATGAACAGTGATCCTGGCCTTGCTGTGGGTACGTGTTTTTACTCGACTCTTTATGAAATGGCCGCAGACCTGTCCGGTCCTGGTCCCGGTCTAGACCGTCTGCTGTGTGTCTGCAGGCTACACGGCGTTTAACGGCGTCGATTTCGAGGGAACGTTTCACGTCAACACGGTCACGGACGACGACTATGCCGGCTTCATCTTCGGTTATCAGGACTCCTCCAGTTTCTACGTGGTGATGTGGAAACAGACGGAGCAGACGTACTGGCAGTCCGTCCCCTTCAGAGCCATGGCCCAGCCCGCCCTGCAGCTCAAGGTTTCCACTGTCTTCTACTCTTTGTTTCTACTGTTCTTCTTCACGGCCCTGCTCATGCAGGCTGATGGAGTTACAGGCCAGTTGCTGCTCTCTGCTGCCTTGTGTGGCGTAAATGAAAACACGGTGTGTCACTGAAAGTTCACGCTGCGGTTTCTAAAACCTGCAGGTGGTTGTTTGGTTCCTCAGCTGTTCTGTGCGTTCTCCTGGTGAACGGTGCAGAAACTGAATAATCACTTTCAGCCATGTATCTGCCCTGCAGGCGGTGAAGTCCCGGACCGGACCAGGTGAGTTCCTGAGGAACGCTCTGTGGCACACCGGAGACACACCTGGTGAGGTGAAGCTGCTCTGGAAGGATCCGCGAAACGTCGGCTGGAAGGACAAGACCTCGTACCGATGGCAGCTGAGCCACCGGCCACAGGTTGGATACATGAGGTAAGACCACCAGCAGACCTGCTGCAGTACTCTGGTACTCTGCGGTACCCTGTGGTACTCTGTGGTATAGATACTGCAGTACTCTATGGTACTCTGTGGTACTCTGTGGTATAGATACTGCAGTACTCTGCGGTACTCTGTGGTACTCTGCGGTACCCTGTGGTACTCTGTGGTATAGATACTGCAGTACTCTGCAGTACTCTGCGGTACTCTGTGGTATAGATACTGCAGTACTCTGTGGTACTCTGTGGTACTCTGCAGTACTCTGTGGTATAGATACTGCAGTACTCTGCGGTACTCTATGGTACTCTGTGGTACTCTGTGGTATAGATACTGCAGTACTCTGCGGTACTCTGTGGTACTCTGCGGTACCCTGTGGTACTCTGTGGTATAGATACTGCAGTACTCTGCGGTACTCTGTGGTATAGATACTGCAGTACTCTGCGGTACTCTATGGTACTCTGTGGTACTCTGTGGTATAGATACTGCAGTACTCTGTGGTACTCTATGGTACTCTGTGGTACTCTGCGGTACCCTGTGGTATAGATACTGCAGTACTCTGCGGTACTCTATGGTACTCTGTGGTACTCTGTGGTATAGATACTGCAGTACTCTGCGGTACTCTGTGGTACTCTATGGTACTCTGCGGTACTCTATGGTACTCTGCGGTACCCTGTGGTATAGATACTGCAGTACTCTGCGGTACTCTATGGTACTCTGTGGTACTCTGTGGTATAGATACTGCAGTACTCTGCGGTACTCTGTGGTATAGATACTGCAGTACTCTGCGGTACTCTATGGTACTCTGTGGTACTCTGTGGTATAGATACTGCAGTACTCTGCGGTACTCTGTGGTACTCTATGGTACTCTGCGGTACTCTATGGTACTCTGCGGTACCCTGTGGTATAGATACTGCAGTACTCTGCAGTACTCTGTGGTAATCTGCGGTACACTGTGGTACCCTGCAGTACTCTGTGGTATAGATACTGCGGTACTCTGCGGTACTCTGTGGTACTCTGTGGTATAGATACTGCAGTACTCTGCGGTACTCTGTGGTACTCTATGGTACTCTGCGGTACTCTATGGTACTCTGCGGTACCCTGTGGTATAGATACTGCAGTACTCTGTGGTAATCTGCGGTACTCTGTGGTATAGATACTGCGGTACTCTGCGGTACTCTGTGGTATAGATACTGCAGTACTCTGCAGTACTCTGTGGTACTCTGCAGTACTCTGCGGTACCCTGTGGTACTCTGCAGTACTTTCCCAGCCTGCAGCTGTGTGTCTTCCACTCGTCTGTTTTTCTTCTCTCTCTCTCTCTCCCTCTCTTTCTCTCTTTTCTTTTTACTGCATTCTTTCCCCTCTGAAACTTCTTTGTGGCTCCGGGGCCCCCCGGTACTCTATTGTACTCATCTCCATGACGACCAAAGCCCTGGCAAGAATCCGCCTCGGCAGCCGTTGATATGCAGATGAGACAGAGACGCAGTGCAAACTGGATGGGATGAAATATCCAGTGTTTCCAGACTCAGAGCGAGAAACAGAAACTGGGTTTATAAAGTTTGTTGGTGCTGGTTTCAGAGGAGCAGGTCACTGTGACCAGTGTCTGTCACTGGAATCAGCAGCAGGTTCAAACTGTCGGGACTCACATTCTTCAGTTGGGGGGGGGGGGTCTGTTCACAGAGCTGAAGGGAGAGTCCAGAGGTCGTGACCCCCCCATGCTCAGTCTGTGAGAACAGAAACGATCTGGTCACAGGAAACATTGAAGACGTTTGAAGACATTTAGAGACGGTGTCTCTGTCTCCGTGTTTGTCCACCACTTTATGCTTACACTGTAAAATGTCACATGACACATGGGTTTCTAACCCATGGTGTCCCTGTGTTTCAGGGTGAAGCTGTTTGAGGGAACAGACATGGTGGCGGACTCTGGCGTGGTGATCGACACCACGATGAGAGGAGGCCGGCTCGGCGTCTTCTGCTTCTCCCAGGAAAACATCATCTGGTCCAATCTGCGCTACAGGTGTAACGGTACGACCTCTGACCCACTCTGACCCCTGTGCTGTGTCACAGGAGCTGAACACACCTGGACTCACCTCAGAGAGGAAGTCCGTGTTCCATCTGTCATGTTACTGATCTCTAATAACAGCTGATGTTTACTGTGTGGTTAGCGTGTGCTGTTCTCCCGGTTTCAGACACGGTGCCTGAAGACTTCCAGACTCATCGTAAACAGGTTTTGATGCACATTCAGGTCTGAGAGCCGCAGAAGGACTGTCCCCCCCACACACACACACACACACACACACACACACACACACACACACACACACACACACACACACACACACACACACACACACACACACACACACACACACACACACACACACACACACACACACACACACACACACACACACACACACACACACACACACACACACACACACACACACACACACACACACACACACACACACACACACACACACACACACACACACACACACACACACACACACACACACACACACACACACACACACACACACACACACACACACACACACACACACACACACACACACACACACACACACACACACACACACACACACACACACACACACACACACACACACACACACACACACACACACACACACACACACACACACACACACACACACACACACACACACACACACACACACACACACACACACACACACACACACACACACACACACACACACACACACACACACACACACACACACACACACACACACACACACACACACACACACACACACACACACACACACACACACACACACACACACACACACACACACACACACACACACACACACACACACACACACACACACACACACACACACACACACACACACACACACACACACACACACACACACACACACACACACACACACACACACACACACACACACACACACACACACACACACACACACACACACACACACACACACACACACACACACACACACACACACACACACACACACACACACACACACACACACACACACACACACACACACACACACGCACACGCACACCACACACGCACACCACACACACACACACATCACTATACACACATCCCTGAACACAGAGTCTGTCTGTGTGTGTGTGTGTGTGAACTTGTACTTCTATCTTTGTGAGGACCAGTGTGAGTTATTGACCTCACAGGGTGGGGACATGTTGTCCGGTCCTCACACCTTGCTGATGAGAGCCATCGGCTCCAGGTAGATCCTCCGGAGTGGATCACAGCAGCTGGGAGCGAGGCCGAGCCGATGGCGGGAAAACCACGGAAGCATCCAGATAAAAAAGAAGAGCGAGGACAAACACAGATCATTGGTCTGGCTTTTCCTCATTGGACAGAAGAGAAGGGACTGAGGGCGGACATGGACGTGGACTTACTGCTCCTGGACAGGTCGTCAGCTTTTACATGTTCTCTACCTGAACATGAGCCTGAGGCTTTACGTGGTTTGTGCAGTTACTGTCACTGCCTGAAGGGGGAGCCTGACGCTCTGCACTGCTGTTTGAAAGTTACAGAGAGGCACGGGAACGAATGAGTGTCCTCACAAAGACAGAAGTACGTGTGTGTGTGTGTGTGTGAGAGAGAGAGAGTCTGTGGAAACACTGACGGGGAGCACCTGAATGCACCATCAGTCTGTGGCTCGTTGGATCTGAGACAGTGGTGAAGTGTGAGGGACATGGACGTCTCCTTCAGTCACAACAGCTGAGTTAGCAAAACAAGCTGCGGCCATAGAAATCAAACAGGAGGCGTCAACTACAACTCCCAAGGTGCATTTCACTCAGAAACAGCCAATCACAGAGCTTCACACCCTGCTGTGAGCTCTGCTGAAGGTGGAGGAGCCATCAACTCCTCACACTTCAACACAGGAGACAGGAGCCCTGTCCACTGTCCACTGTCCACCGTCCACCGTCCACCAGCTTTATCACAGCAAGAACGTCCACTTCACATGTGAAAAGATGTGAGGGAACGGGGAAGGGTTGATACGACGCGTCATCGTGTTCTTCATGTTGCTTTTCGTTTGATGTTGGGATCGAACTTTGTCTCTGACTCTCTGTGGAAAACGGCCCAGATGAGAACTGATGAGCTGACGCTGGAACAGTGGAACGTTCCCTTTACATGTCGGTGTATTTTCAGATGTACACGCCTCTGTTCTAATAAAGTCCTCGAGCCCCACTTCTCCTGAAATGTGATTTTTGCTTTTCAGACTGAGGACAGGTTTAGGAGGATGTTTCCAGCTGCTGTAATCAGCTCGTTGCTTTATGTTTATCTTGTTTTAGTCTGAATGTTTCTGTCTCTGCACCGATGAGACCAGCGGCGTACAGTGTCTTCAGGTCGTCCATCCCACTGTCCATGCGTCCCGTCCTTGTGAGCGCGATATCTCAGGGACACCTCAAGGGGGATTTCCTCACATTGGGCAGAAATGTTCACTTGAACTCAAGGATGAAGGTCAAAGGTCACGGTGACCTCATGAGACATGTTTTTCGTCAGAATTCAAGAGTTCATTCGCTTTTCACGACAAAATACATGAACACCTTCACTTCAGTTCCTTCAGAGTCTTGACCTGCAGCCGGTTGGTGGAGGCGGAAATTCTAATTTAAATACGGTTTGATGCTCAGAGTGAAAGCTGAGAGCGCGGTGACATGAAAGGCTGAAAACTACGAACCTCACAGGCAGCTGTAAACACATCAGGTGCAGGTCTGAGGGTCTCAGACTGAGACATGTTTCTCACCTTCGTCCTCTGACACCTCTGTCCTGGTGGTGGGGGGGGGGTCGTGACCCCTGGACCGGGGAGGCCGGGACGAGTGCAATATTGGAGGGGTGGCATGACAACAGTGCACCGCATCCCGGACCTGCCCGACCCCGGGAGGAAACACACCACGCACCCTGAAACACACACATACACGTCAGAGCAAGTCCGTTTACAGCTGAACTGAAACAAAACAAACAATGCTACACTAACTCCATCATATCTGATGATTCATGTGTTCACCATGGAGAACAGTGAGGAGGTCCTGTCCTGTTCGTAATCCTAACCACGACCTTTGACCCCAGCCAGGCGCTCGTTTATGGAACAGTTTCAGAAAAGAGTAAAATGAAGGATCCTGTTATAAACAGATTCTGTCTCACTGACAATAATCCTATAATATGTCAAACACATCATCAGCTGTTAGGAGGAGAGCGTGAGCATCACAGAGCCTCAGCTCAGCAGCAGTGGACGGGACTCGGACGTTGAACAGCCGTATAAAGCCGCGCAGGCTGCTCCATCTCTCTGTTACATGCACTGTGTGTGATCGTACACGTGTCGCTGCCAGCAGCGTTTTCCTGCTCGAGCTGCTCCTTCGAGTTTTTCTGTGATCCGTTGTTGTTTGGTTAAAGAGAACAAACCTGCTTTGATTCCAATGAACCAGTTTAACCAGTGAAGAGACACAGAGAAACAGACTGGACCACAGGGACCCACTCACAGACTCACGTACAGTACAGTACTAGTTAGTACGGTAACCTGTAACTAGGTGACTTCCTTATAAACTGTAGCAGGGCAGAAATATAAAGTAACATACAACAGACAGTACAGACCAGCCGCTGAGGACAGGACGTGAGTGAAAGTACTGAGTTAGTAAAAGAAGCAGGTCAGGATGAACTCAGGTAATCCAGACCCTCACCTGACGGGTGTCCTCGCTCACCTCGGCCTCTCGCTCTGCTGCTGCTTCTCTCAACAAGCAAACTGGAACTCAGCCTCTGCCTCTGTGTCCTGCAGTTTCTGGTCTGTGGAGGGTCTCAGTCTGTCAGTCCTGGTTTTGGTCCGCCCCCTACCCCCCCCCCCCCCCACTCCCCCCGCCCCTCTGCCCCCCCATACAGACTAACAAAGGCTGTGAGCGCTGCTCAGTGAGGCGTGGAGGGGCTGTGCTTCACACTGTGAGGGCTAACAGCTTAACCTGCTAAACTCTGCTGGACCCTCCATCACACACTCACATCATCGTCCAAAGTCACACAACTTTATTTAAACATTTTAAAGTGATGAACAGTGGAGATGGAACAAACTGACACAGGGTAGTCTGTGAGCTGCTGCTGGGGGGGGGTCTCGGGCTGCAGTCTGATGAATGACTGAAGCTCTGAGGTCGTGACCTTCAGGTGAAATAAGTTGACCTGAAACCACTTGACATGTAAACAGCAGCAGCTTCATTTCTCTGTGTCAGCGCTGCCTCCTGCTGTCTGTCTGATGCTACTGCAGCTCAAACTGGTGGCCCTGGGGGGGGGCATTCATTCAGGTCATTCGTTCATTCCTTTGCTTCATGAACTTGTTTCTGTTTTACCATTTTTCTTTAATGTAAAATGTGAGTGTGAAGCAGCTGCTGTCAGAGAGTCCAACATGTCCCTCTGTGGACGAGCAGAGTGAGCGACACTCACCTTTTATTTATGTCCTAAATTATTTCAGAAGCAAATCATTTTAAAGTTTCTGCCTCAGTTAAACAAAGCGACATTGCAAAGACTTCAGCTTCCTGGAGGTCTGAAGTAAAAATAAACTGCTGCTGCACTGCAGCGTGTGTGTGTGTGTGTGTGGACAGTTGTCGTGCAGCAGGTGTTGGTTGTTGGTGATTTTTTTTAGAAACGACTGAAGCTCCCAGTCAGCTGTGAACGCACCGTGAGGTACAGACCAGAACACAGAGTGGGACACCACAGCCTGGACAGACCTGGACGTGGTCTTTAGTGATACCTGGAGAGTGCTGGCTTGACTTGGGGAGTGGTGGAGACTTCTGGACAGACACGTTGAGAGTCCCTCGGTAATTTTCTGCAGTACAGATTGAGGACACGGACGGACTCTGATGTTGGAGGTAAGAGACTGAAACGAAGTCTGGTCCAAACTAAACCCTGAGAAACTCCATCGCTAAAAGGTAACGTCCACATGACCCTGCTGCTAACAGCTTATTTACACTGAGTTTGTATTAAACCATGACACAACAATTCTTTAAAAACATAAAAGCATATTAAAGATAAATCAGTGAATGATTCAGAAATTCACTGCGTCATCATTAATATGTAAATGTCACAGATCTGTGAGCTGGAGTCGCTACGCTAATGCCCCCGGTCTTTATGCTAAGCTATGCTAACTACTTCCTGGTGTAGCAGCTCTTTAAGTCTCTGTAACAGTAGCATGGAGGACGTTCAACTGAAGATCACAAGTGTCAGGACACGTTCAGGCGGGAAATGGGACAGATGATGATGATGAGTTTGACAGTTCAGGTTAAGCAGTGGTCCACTTTGACTCGTCCCCTGTAGAAAGGCAGTTTACTTGTCTGAGACTGGTCCACGTCTCTGTCTGTCTCGTCCCACCTCAGGCCTTGTCTCTGACACCTGAGCTGCTTCGTGAACAGGATTCTGTCGTTAGCACGTGTTGGATGTTGTTGTGCGTCCTGTCGAGCTCAGCGTTCGCTCTGATGGACAAAAAGGGCCCGGAAATAATCACAGAATAAAATATTCACAGGAAATAATAATAAAAAATAACAGACTTCATCAGAAACATCATCAGATCAGAGAAACACACTGTAGATAGATGTGTGTGTGTGTGTGTGTGACTGTAACTCTGGGGGGCAACTGGGGTTTAAATTTAGACTTCATCCTCCATAACACACACACACACAGCCCCTCCCACCTGTTAAAGAGGACTAAAGGTCAGAAACTCACAGTATCAGAGTGGAGACCACTCACCCAGTCACTCATCTGTACATTCATTCATTCATTCATTCATTTTAAAGGAACAGTAACAATCACTGGACTGAAACTGAAACGGAAAATTAGTTTTGTGCTGAATTCGTCAGCAGTTTTCTGAAGCTACGTTTAACTCAAAGTACACACACACACACGCACACACACACACACACTCACACACACACACACACACACACACACACACACACACACACACACACACACACACACACACACACACACACACACACACACACACACACACACACACACACACACACACACACACACACACACACACACACACACACACACACACACACACACACACACACACACACACACACACACACACACACACACACACACACACACACACACACACACACACACACACACACACACACACACACACACACACACACACACACACACACACACACACACACACACACACACACACACACACACACACACACACACACACACACACACACACACACACACACACACACACACACACACACACACACACACACACACACACACACACACACACACACACACACACACACACACACACACACACACACACACACACACACACACACACACACACACACACACACACACACACACACACACACACACACACACACACACACACACACACACACACACACACACACACACACACACACACACACACACACACACACACACACACACACACACACACACACACACACACACACACACACACACACACACACACACACACACACACACACACACACACACACACACACACACACACACACACACACACACACACACACACACACACACACACACACACACACACACACACACACACACACACACACACACACACACACACACACACACACACACACACACACACACACACACACACACACACACACACACACACACACACACACACACACACACACACACACACACACACACACACACACACACACACACACACACACACACACACACACACACACACACACACACACACACACACACACACACACACACACACACACACACACACACACACACACACACACACACACACACACACACACACACACACACACACACACACACACACACACACACACACACACACACACACACACACACACACACACATACACACACACACACACACACACACACACACACACACACTCACACACACACTCACACACACACTCACACACACTCACACACACACACACACAGTCGGCCTCAGGCTGACGTTCGTCATCAGATCTTAGTGAGAAACACCAACATGACTTTCAGAGCATGACTCTGCAGATTTCACCTGAGACAAAAGCAGTGAATCTGCACATTTAACAAACCGTTAGTAACAAATCAGGAGCTCTGACCTCAGCACCACCTGCAGGTTAAAGGTCACATGACAGGAAGAAGAGAAATAACACAGTTATCAGCTGTTACAGCAACACAACAAACACCACATGATACAAAAAGGACAAATGAGACTGAGAGAGCAGCTCTCTGCTCTGTGAGTTCATACAGGTGAGAACGATCCCAGCAGGTAAAACACACCTGACCTCAGCTGAACGTGCAGTTATGTGAAATTTTATAAACATGAACGGATACAAATACACGTATGTTTATATGTTAATGATAAAATAAATTCCATAAAAATCTACATGAATGTGACATGATGTCAAATAAGAAGAAACACTGATGTCATATCATCATCGTCATTGTTGCTGTTATTATTGTTGTTGTTATTGTTATTGTTGGACCACATGCTCAGGTCTCAGGTGATAAGTCGTGTGATGTCACACAGGTTGTCTGATGGGTCCTGAGGAAGAAGAAGAGCTCAGCGGACAGGTGAGTGGTGACGTGCTCAGCTGATGTTTGTCCTGAAACGTGACAGATGAACTGTGTTTACGTCTGATTTGTCTCTCACACTTAGGACACGTCTACATGAAGACGCCTGACGTTTAAAACGTCTCCAGGTGGTTTCAGCAGAGAGCTCTGTCCACAGTCACACACCTGGACAATATGAAAACAGGTAAATCTCTTCTTCTTCAAACTCTTTCCAGTTTAACAACTAGTTAACTGTATAACCAGCAACATCTGGTGAGTGAGACAGACAGCTGGTAACATCTGTACGAGTCCAGACAGCAGCTCTGCTGCTGATCCTCTGTCCTCACACACAGCTCCAACCCTCACTGAGCAGCTGCAGCATTATTCAGCAACGTCTCCGGTTCCCCCGAACACACGGAGACACGTTCACACACAGAGACACAGAAACACGTTCACACACAGAGACACAGAAACACGTTCACACACAGAGACACAGAAACACGTTCACACACAGAGACACGGAGACACGTTCACACACAGAGACACAGAAACACGTTCACACAGAGACACGGAGACACGTTCACACAGAGACACGTTCACACACAGAGACACGGAGACACGTTCACACACAGAAACACGTTCACACACAGAGACACGGAGACACGCTCACACAGAGACACGGAGACACGTTCACACACAGAGACACGGAGACACGTTCACACACAGAAACACGTTCACACACAGAGACACGGAGACACGTTCACACACAGAGACACAGAAACACGTTCACACAGAGACACGGAGACACGTTCACACAGAGACACGTTCACACACAGAGACACAGAGACACGTTCACACACAGAGACACGGAGACACGTTCACACACAGAAACACGTTCACACACAGAGACACGTTCACACACAGAGACACGGAGACACGTTCACACACAGAGACACAGAAACACGTTCACACAGAGACACGGAGACACGTTCACACAGAGACACGTTCACACACAGACACAGAGACACGTTCACACACACAGAGACACGTTCACACACAGAGACACACAGACACACAGACACAGAGACACACACACAGAGACACGGAGACACGTTCACACACACAGAGACACACAGAGTTCACACAGAGACACGGAGACACGTTCACACAGAGACACAGAGACACGTTCACACACAGAGACACGGAGACACGTTCACACACAGAAACACGTTCACACACAGAGACACGGAGACACGTTCACACAGAGACACGTTCACACACAGAGACACGGAGACACGTTCACACACAGAGACACGGAGACACGTTCACCCACAGAGACACGTTCACACACAGAGACACGGAGACACACGTCACACACAGAGACACGTTCACACACAGACACAGAGACACGTTCACACACAGACACACACGTTCACACACAGAGACACAGAGACACGTTCACACGTTCACACACACACAGAGACACGGAGACACGTTCACACACAGAGACACGTTCACACACACAGAGACACAGTTCACACACAGAAACACGCGTTCACACAGAGACACGGAGACACGTTCACACAGAGACACGTTCACACACAGAGACACAGAGACACGTTCACACACAGAGACACGGAGACACGTTCCCACAGAGACACGTTCACACACAGAGACACGAGACACACACACAGAGACACAGAAACACGTTCCACACAGAGACACAGACACACGTTCACACACAGAGACACGGAGACACGTTCACACACAGAGACACAGAGACACGTTCACACACAGAGACACAGAAACACGTTCACACACAGAGACACGGAGACACGTTCACACACAGAGACACAGAAACACGTTCACACACATAGACACAGAAACACGTTCCCACAGAGACACGTTCACACACAGAGACACGGAGACACGTTCACACAGAGACACGTTCACACACAGAGACACAGAAACACGTTCACACACAGAGACACGGAGACACGTTCACACACAGAGACACGGAGACACGTTCACACACAGAGACACAGAGACACGTTCACACACAGAGACACGGAGACACGTTCAAACACTGAGACGCTCACACACAGAGACATTCACTTCCTGTGGACACAGATGTAACAGCGATCAGTTTCATCAGGTTGATGTGAGTGAACGTGTGAATCCCAGCGGCTGAATGTGGACGTGCTCTCAGCAGTAAAATGGGATTTTCCTTCTTTATCATCATCATGTATCATCACTGACAGCTGCAGTCACATGACTGTGTATGTGACATACTGCACTGTGTCCGTGACACGGGGAGGGGGGGGTTACAGTCAGTAACGATGGATTAATGTGATGCGAAGAATCCAGGATGATCCGTGTTATGGAGAACGATGATCACAGACATTACTAATGAACTCTGATAGTTTCTAATCACATCAGTCACTGAGTCGTACTGAGGAACACTGAGGGAGAGAGAGGTAACTGGAAGCTGGGCTGTTCTCGCTCTCCCTCTCACATCATGACTGAGTGATGGCTTACATGAGTGGATGAGTTCATTTAAAGATGAGTTAGTGAGGATCTGATTCGCCGCCTCCACCTGTGGCGTTCGTCCTGTTGAAAGGTGCATTTCACCCACAGCCAATCAGCCAAGCACAGAGAGATGCTTAAAGGTTATGCATCAGGTATTTCACTGTCTGATTCAGTTACCGTGGCAACATTTTGACTGTCACCTTCTCTGTGGCAACAGCAGCTGAGGCTCATGGGTGTTGTAGTATTAAGAGACAGGGGGGGGGGGATGTTAGCATGGTCTGTGGCTAAAAACAAACTGTGTCTCTGGCTTTCAGAGCTGGGCCGGTCTCTGTGAGCCTGATGGAGCCTCAGCCCGCCATCACACAACACACAGTGTTACCATGGAAACACTGCATCCACCTGACTCTGCTGCTGGTCCAGCTGAGTTTACCTGAAGGTACAAACACACACACACACACAGTCTGAACTAACCACACTGGTTGGTCACAGTCGGCAGCTGAGCTGTGATCCACTGAGTTAAACACCAGAATCAGTTCTGATTATTGATTAGCCACATTATGTGTGAACTGAACTGTACGTCAGTCCACTGTGCTGCTGCTGTGTCAGAGACACTGGACCTGTCCGAGTCCAGAAGTCATCCAGTCACACGAGGCAGGTGTAGTTTCACATCTGGTTTCTCAGGTTTTGTTTGTAAATGAATGTGGAACCATTCAAACAAACCCGGCGGGACAGAGTACAGTCTCCTGAGTGGACTCCAGCTCGTCCACGTTTCACTCTGTGTTTCTGATGCTCAAACTGAACTCGTCCCTGCAGCTGGAGCTTCCTGTCGTATCCTGAAGTGTAACTCTGACTTTGTGGCTGCGACATTGGACCTGGGCAGCAGTGGAGCAGGTGGAGCAGCAGGTGGAGCAGCTCTCAGCAGGGAGTCGGTGAACACAGGTTACTGCAGCGCCCTGCGCTCCTACCGCACGTGTACAAAGCGGATGGCGCGGGCGTGCCGGGGTGACCTGGCGTACCACTCTGCCGTTCAGGGCATCGAGGACCTGCTGATCCAGCACCGCTGTCCCCGCGTGGGGCCCACGGCTGAGCCCCGCCCCCTCCCTCAGGGCGCGCTGCCGGGAGACGCCTGCCTCTACGAGAGGAGCTTCTTTGGCAGAGAGGGTCGGACACCGGAGTACCTGCACTGTGGCGTCTTCGGAGACCCGCACGTCCGAACCTTCAGCGACAGCTTCCAGACATGTGCCGTGCAGGGGGCGTGGCCTCTCATAGACAACGAATACCTGTACATACAGGCCACCAGCTCGCCAAGCAGGGGAGGGGGGCGTGGCACAGTGCTCACTAAGGTGAGTTACAGACACCTGGACCAAGGTCTGATGGTACTGCAGAGCCTACGTCAGATCAGCTGTCTGCGGTCTGAGGTCACAGCGTCTGACAATCACTGATCAATCACTGATGCAGGTATGACCTGTAGTCAGATGAAGAGGTGATCCTGTGTGATCATCAGGTTCGGACCTCAGGCCGCACACACCTGACAGACAGAGAGCAGCTGAGGCCTTTTCTTCTCTTCCTGTCTGTAGAGTCACAGCTCTCTGACTCTGACTCTGACTCTGGTTGTGTCTTCACAGATCACCATCATCTTTAAGAACATGCGTCAGTGCACTGATCAGCAGTTGTACCAGGCTGAGCTGGATAACGTCCCCGCTGCGTTCGCCGACGGCTCGGTGTCGAGCGGCGAGCGGCGAGGTCACCACAGCTTGACGGTCCGGACTCAGAGTCCCGGCCGACACGCGGAGATCCGAGCGGCCCACATCGGGACTCTGCTGGTGGTGCGTCAGAGCGGCAGATCGCTCGGCCTGTCGGTCCGATCGCCGCGCGGCATTGTGGAGGCCTTTGGCCCCGAGCAGGACCTGCAGCTGTGTCTGTGGGGCTGCCCCCCCTCCCAGAGACTCAACACTCTCCATCCACCGCCGGACTCCTCGCCGTCCGCCACCATCGGCGCCCACACTCACTGCGCTGCGCTGCTTCCTGCCCGGGACGTTTACTACCGGGCCTGTATGTTCGACCTGATCACCAGCGGAGACCTGAACTCCAGCGTGGCCGCCGTCAGCGCGCTGCAGGACGCCCAAAACATGATTTCTGAACGGGAGAGAGTTCACCTGCTGCTGGTCGCCTCCGCCGAGCCACGCCAAGCACGGCCCCACCTGACGCTGCTGCTGCTCGGCATGCTGGGAACTCTGACCAGAGCCTGAAGCAGCAGGAAGTCACTGATGACATCACTCCACACGGATCGGAAGATCAGAGGAGAACAGGACGCACACCTGTGATCATGTGCAGGTTGAAGGAGACACAGCAGCTGGTTCATGTAGAGTGTGTTTGAGCTCACCTGATGTGCAGCCGACACCTGGACGGCTGATCACAGAGGACTCTGTGATCAGCCTAACGTTCCTCAGTCTGGACTGCAGGTACGGCTGAAACCATGGACGCAAAGTCCTCTCATATTTCTGCCAGTCTGGGGGTTTACCTGGTCCAGGTGTGTTTCCATCACCTGTCGTCCTTCACGTTTTCAGTTTGTGAATAAAAAGCTGAGAGTAAAACGCTGAATATCCCAGAATTCTTTTTCTTGCTGTGTTCAGTGTAACAGCAGCTGAATAGAAGCTGCAGTAGAGCACGAACCTGAGGAGAGGAAACGTCACGTTCTCCATCACGTTCTCCATCGTGCCTCGTACCTGTGGCGGATGTGCACACCCTTTTACAGTCGCTCTGATGTCGCCCTGAATCATCAGCTGATGATTTGCTTTTCTGCCTTAAGTCCCGCCCCTATTGCTGTGATATCGTTCAGCTCGAGCTGAGGAGGCGGGAACTAGCTAGCTTCATGGTTAGCCCCGGCAGGTAGCCGCCTAAAGTGGCTTAGCTGAAGCTTAAATATTGTTTTTGTGGACGTAAGCAGAATGTATCAGTGTCCCAATCCTGTCAGACACGTCTCTATCAAGCTCTGTCTTTCTGTCTCGAAGTATCAGGAGACAATGGACGTCTTTTTCAGAAGAAATCCTGTGAAGTTTGAAAAATGCTGACATTAAACAACATGTAGCCTATTTCCATTTCATTTCATATTACTCTTCAGTATTCAGTACCGCTGCCCCCTGCTGGTGCAGGTGCAGCTGCTGGAGGCGTCGGCCTCAGAGAGAGCGCAGGGAGGCTCACAGGTGAGAGGCTCCCAGGTGAGAGTCCACACCTGTGTGACCAGTTTAAGCCCAGTGAGGCTGCAGAGTGTGGACTGGTCCGGTGGGCACCATGTGACTGTCACCTGTGTATAAGTTAGAATAAATAATATAAACAAGTAATACCTGGTTTATAACAGATTATGATGCAGTTTATCAGCAGACCTGAGAACAGCTCTCGGTGTCAGAGCTGGAAACACGGATCCACACTGATCTGATCACAGCTGATTTATGGATCTGACACGTTCTGTTGCACAACACGCTTCTCATTTACAGTAAGCTCAGCGTCACCTTCGGCCCTGGAAATAGACCGAGCCGCACGCCGCAGGTGAATCATGAGGCCGTGGGAGTGATGACAGGAAGCAGCTGGTTCATTGCAGGCTGGAGGCGGGATCACAGGTGAGGGGCGGGGCCTTGCACCTGACCGGAATCTTTCTGCTGGTTCAGTCAAACAGAAAAGATGTTGAAATGTTTGACTGACACAGCTGTCACTCAGAAGACAGCGAGCTAAGTGGCTGATTTCACAGACACCTGAGTGTCCAGGTGTTAAGTGTCCAATCAGACTTAAAGCTTTTACTGACCTTTCTGCTGTGACCTGAGAAACAGCCTGGTCTGGTCCCGTTCCTCAGGATCAACCCTGGGACCTGAACTCTGACAGCACCTGTCTCCCAGCAGGACACGTCTCCAGCACACTGTCCTCACAGCTCGGGTCACTGCGACCTGTGAAAGCTTTTATTGATTCATTATTGACTTGGTGTAAACAAACAAACAAGAGGTGTCCTGTGTGGGGACGGAGCTGCCTCCCATCATGTCTCAGAGAGTCAGAGTCAGAGCTTCGGTCCCTGTCACAGAGTGAGTGACGCAACACAACACAAACACATAGCAACACACACTGAAACACAACAACACAAGACCTCTGTCCTCTGTGTGTCCTCTGGGTCAGATCAGGCCAGACTGGGATCGTGTCTTCATGTCTTTGTGTCTTTGTGTACATGTGTCTGTATGAATGTGAGCAGCAAATCATGTTGTTACTGGTTTCATCACACATACACACACACACACGCCTGAGTGTGTGTGTGTGTGTGATGCAACTCAGTCACTCAAACTTCCAGTGAAGTGTAGAGAGTGATGACACAGCTTCTTCCTGTGTGATGAAACGTTTCCTCTCCTGAGCCACAAACACTTTTTATAAACACGGGGACGGCGCGGACCCTAAACGCCCCGTCCCCGCGGGACCGTGGAGCCTTCAGCGTTTCCAAAGATCAGGTTGAATTTCTGGGAAAAGGGTTCAAAAGGAAACGGGTGACATGAGGAATATTTCCCACAGACACACTAACATGAAGTCTGTTTGAATAAAACATTCAGATGTTCAAACAGGAGGAGGGAGAAGAAAGGAAAAGAGGAACTGGGGCTGGACGTTTGACCCAGATTATTTCTGTAGCATCAGACTGAAAAGGTTTCTTTAAATAACCTCACGTCTTGTTTCAGTGAAGCGGAGGTGACTGTAACTGGGTCTGACCCCACACGTTTCCCCCGTCAGGCACTGAATCACTGAGTTAGACAGAAGTCTGGTGAAGGAGTGAGGTTCATGTGGTCACGGGGTGATCAGAGGTGATTGATGTTAAAATGCCTTTTTTTCCTTTTACTTTCTGATCCGTTGGAGCTTCCTGCACAGGTGTGTCCAGGTAAATACAAAGTCAGACGAGCATGAAGCCGTAGAGCCTCGCGCCCGCCAGCACCGCCTGCCCACCCACAGGTCAGCGCACACACCTGCGGCGCTCCACTCGAGGAGGGAAAGAACAGGAAACAAAGAGTAAAACCAAACACAAACTAAATCTCCAAACCAGAAGAAGAAGAAAACATCTGATCTGAACCTGAACCTCGGCCTCTGCTCCTCATCCTCCACACGTCACAGAGACAGAAGAAGAAAAACATCAGACCCTCGACGTGTTGAAGCCACGAGATGTGAGCTGTTCACTCACTGATGGCTGGAGTAAAGTGCTGCTGTGGAGTCGAGCCCTGACGCCTGTGTCACGTTTGGGATCAGTCCACTGACGGTCTGTGTAAAGTCTGAGCCGTGTGTTCGAGCCCGTCCTCAGGCTGAAGCTGATTTGATTCTTGCATCATCGTGTTGTGTGTTGTTTCCTGTTTGTCCTCGTGGGGTTTGGGACTCCCCTGGTTTAATGGATCAGTGACTCAGGCTGAGCATGAAACATGGGGTTAAAGAGAAATCTGAATAATGAGAAGGAAGATGATGAAGGTGTGAGTTCCTGTCATGTGATGAAACGTGAGGCAGCGACACACCTTCAGACTGACTCTGAGTCAGTGCTGAAAGTCTCTGGCTTCTGGAAACTGAATCTGCAGAAAAACTGATGTCAAAACTTCTGAGAAACATCAGACGCAGTTTTCTCAGAACACACTTTGATTCAGGATGGACGGAGGATAAATATCAGCATCTGCAGCATCAAGCCTACACATCACAACCTCCACACAGCAGAGGACAACAGAGGACACCAGAGGACAGACTGAAGTCCAGACCGGGATCATCAAACCAGGATCCATCAGAGCCACTTCATCCATCAGGAGACGAAAAGTGAGTTTTTCCATCCGTTGGCTGCAGGATAGTTTAGATCCCACTCAGGTCACGTCCTCTTGATTTTGCAGACTTGAACATTTTCCTTCAGTCAAAATGCACATTTCTTCTGACAGTGAGGAGAAGCCGGAGCTTCCATTTGGCTAGATTTCAATTAAAATGACAAAAGTAGATAAGTAAATAAATAAAGCTTTATTTTATGCACATCTGTGAGGTCAATGTAACACAAGTAGAAAATCACCCAGGACAGCGGGTGGATTGGATCAGTGAGGTCACAACTGGGACTGTGTCTGTGCCACATGGACCCCCACTCAGGACAGTCAGACTCAGGACAGTCAGACTCAGAACAGACAGACTCAGGACAGTCAGACTCAGGACAGACAGACTCAGGACAGTCAGACTCAGGACAGACAGACTCAGGACAGTCAGACTCAGGACAGTCAGACTCAGAACAGACAGACTCAGGACAGTCAGACTCAGGACAGACAGACTCAGGACAGTCAGACTCAGGACAGACAGACTCAGGACAGTCAGACTCAGGACAGACAGACTCAGGACAGACAGACTCAGGACAGTCAGACTCAGGACAGACAGACTCAGGACAGTCTCAGGACATTAGCTGAACAAACAACAGATCTACTTCAGTTCCAGAAAACCAGCGTGTTTCAGTTGAGTTTGTGTTTCTGATCAGCGCGTGTTGATTTGGCTGAACCACAGAGTGGGAGAGTTTTCTGGGTCGGAGGTGGACAGTCAGAGTGGAACACACAACATGCACCGTTCAGTTCATTAAAGTTAAACCCACTCCTCTTCTTGCTGCAGTGCATTGTGGGTACCTGTTCCTCCTGCTCCTGGGGCTGTGGGCGGAGCTTGCCGCAGGTAGAGCGTTATCAAATGACTCAACAAGCACCGACCCTGAAATGCAGAGTGTCATCGAGGACCTGCAGGCAGCACTGCAGAACTACAGCAGCGTCCTCCAGGAGGCGGTGAGACAGAACAGGCTTCAGACCAGACTCCCTTCAAAAAGACATATTTTTAAAACCATGTTCCTGTGATCATCAGTGTTTCCTGGACAGTTTGATTCTGAGCAGCTGCAGAGCTGGAACTCAGCAGCTAACAGTGATCAGCGTTGGAGGGCAGCTGGTTTCATGTTTTAACGAACCCATGTTTGTGTCTTTGTTTCTGGTGCAGAGCTCCCTGAAAGACCTGCCTGTCCTGCCCTGCACAGAGACGGCCGCTCACCTGGAAGAGGTGCGCCTCATACTGCACCTACATGCTCACAGCTACATCTATGTGCACCAGCCCATGTGATCTTTCTAAAGGGCTGCTAGGGCCCCCTGAAGGCTGCATTGTTCATTACACCACACAGATAGTGAAACTAGAATAGTAAATTCTGTCCTGATGGTGGCGCTACAGATTTTAGAACTGTCCAAGTGTTTGTTTCTGCAGACACAAAAAAAAAATATTTTGAAGAACAAGCTGTCATCCATGTTTAGGATGTGGATTCAAGCCTTACAATAACTACAGCTTTTACATCAAAGAAATATTCCAACATCGTTGGAAGGTTTTCCAGGTTTTTCCATTTTTAAATGAAAGGTACTTGCAGTGGCTCAGCAGGTTAAAATCGTTTGTTTTTTGTATGTGTTTTGGTGCAGAGCTCCACGCTGGTCCTCAGACTGTCACAGTATCAGGTGTGTGCGGAGCAGCTCAGGTTTTTCTGTCCTGACGTCAGCGCGCTGTGTCGAGTTATCACACTGAACCAGGACCTGCTGCAACACCTGGTCAGTATCTGAGCTCTGATTGGACGATTCAGTGAGTCAGTCTCAGCTGGAAGTCAGTGAGATGCAGTGATCAGTGCTGAAAGAAAGAAAGTGTGTTGTTTCAGATCAGAGATCAGTCAAATTCTCACTCATCATTCTGAAACTTTGGGGACTCAGTAATTAATGGAGGTATTGATTGACAACACCGCGTCTGTGATAAACTGACTGTTGGTTAAACTGCACATGTTCACGTTTGTTTCCCGTGGTTCACATTGTTGATGCGTCAATTCAAAGTCGTCCCAGAGGAAATCATGGACATCAGAGCATCTCAGAACTAAAGATAAAGTGTGTATGTGTGTGTGTCTGTGTGTGTGTGTGTCTGTGTCTGTGTGTGTGTGTGCATGTGTGTTATTTCAGAAAGGATCATACCAGGACTCTGCAGGATGTCCCACCTCCTCCACCTCATCCCCTCCATCAGACTTCAACTCCATGCGTAAATCCATCCAGTGTGTTCACTGCTGGAGCCAGCAGGTGGCAGCACTCCGAATAACACACACACACACACACCGACACACACACACAGGTGGTGTGATGCAACATGCTGCAGACTGAATTCTGGGGGAATTCAAATTGGAAAGAACTCTGGTTCCTACATAAACTGTTATTTAATAAGATTTAATTAAAGATTTTAAGATTTTTTTTCAAATTCTTTTCACCAGACTGATGAAAAATTTCAGACCATAATATTAATTCTGATTCATTATATATTTTTTCAAATCACTTCAGTGTGATACCAACTTTTATATATATAAGCTGTAAAATAATACAATTCAATCAGCAGAAAGGAGGAGAGGACCCGCCTCCTTTCCCAAACATTACTGCATTAGAAACCTTCCTCAAACTTATTAGATTTACTTTCTTCAAAGATCAAAATCTATATTTTATAAAAACATCATAAAAACACTTTTTTAAATCTCATATACACAAAAGTAGATTTACTATTGCAAAATGTTTTCTTAATAAAAATGGATGAGTCACAGTTTTATATATTTGTATCATGTTTCACATATTTAAGAAAGTGTATGTTGCACTGATTTTCTCTCTCGCTCCTTTTGTATTTATTTATGTTTTGAGTTACTTAGTTTTTCCTAATGTCGTGATTTGTGAAGCTTGTTTATGATTTGTTTGTTGTAATGCTCTGTATCAACACTAGGGGGCACTGTGGGTAGTTTTGTACTGTTGTATCAATACAAATATAAACATACATGCTCAGGCACATTTATGTATTTATATATATATGTACACGTGTGTCTATGTGTATATACATAAATTTCAAATCGTTTTTTTCTCAGAGAATTTTCAAATTCAGATTTGAATTAAAAAAAAGTAGAGTCTGAGATTCTTCATCAAACCCTCAGTATCACTGAAGCATGACTGTGCCCTGAGCTTTGTCTGTCAGGCACAGCTGACGGTTCCTGCAGCATGTGACCACAACTGAGTCACTGACCATCTGCTGAGAATCCTCCACTCAGCTGGCTGTGGTGGTGAAACCACTGACCAGCAGAAGCAGAGGATGTTAGACCTACTTTAAAGGAAACAGCGGTGCCACTTGACCCAGTTAGACATGACAGCTTATTATAAGGAACACGTACATATTTATTAATGGGTGTATAATTGTATTAACATATAAAATATTCTATTGATATATTTTCTTGAACCAGACAACACAGATGTGAGACAGAGTTTGCTGATTTATCAATCAAAAGAAAATCCCAAAAGAAATATCTGCACCGAGTCACTAATTCCAGTTGAAACACTTTATGAAGCCATAAAGAAAAGTTCTCACTCTCTAATAAGAAGATGAACAGCAGCGTTTCCAGATGTAAATTCCTCCCTGATTGGTCAGTATGTTGGTGTGTTTACTCGTTTTCTGTCCTTCCTTCACAACTCGAGTCATCTTGACTCGACCCTGGTGATTTGAACTGACTCTGTTTGGTATTGAGCTTGTGTCCTTTCCAAATGTACGTAAACAGGACTGATCATTTTACTTTATGTACTGACAGACAGCAATCCATTATAATCATAATCATAATTTATTAGTTGTTTACATTTTGTTTATCAGTGTGAAGTAACTTCACTGGTCAGATCGATGTAGTGTGGAAAAAGTTCAGTGTATTTCCCTCTGAAATGTGGTGGAGCATTATCAGCCTATAAACTGTCCGATTTTTGAGTGAACAGTTTAGCTGGAGGCCTTCCTGTAGCCCCGAGCTGGCTCCAGCTTCACCTGGTTGTGGTTCTGGCTGTCATGGTGGGAGGGGTCAACAAGATCTGCGTTTTCATGGTAATTTGAGGCGTCAGCAGAGTCTTTATAACCATCAGAGTCTACGTAGGCGTAGCTCCGCCCCCCATTGTCCAGGTCGTCTGTGGGGGCGTGGTCCAACGAGGCGTGGTCAGAGTCCACCTGCAGATCAGATCCTTTCAAAGAGGCTTTCCTTCCAAGCGCGCGATACAGAGAGACCATGACCGTAAACTGAACCACCTGGACAAAGACAGAGACTCAGTAGAATAAAACACAGCAGCAACTGGAGTTTAAGCCGAAGTGAATGGGTGGATGTGGAGAAATGAAAGGATGAAACACACTCAGGTTTCACAGCCATCACTGCATGAAGACAGAAACGACACTAAAGTCCCGTTAGTGCCCCCTAAAGGCCGCCGCTCTAATTACAGTTCAAAACCTAACGGTGCTGGATAGAGGACTGAGGATGAAGGAAAGGCTACGGAGTCATTTACTGCCATGTCCGTGTCTTTTCTATGCTGAGACAGATTCTGGTTTTCATACCTGGATTAACATGAGGCTGACGTCCATGCTGACGATGGTCAGAGTGTTCTCCTGCAGCCAAACACCGAGCGTCTGTTTACAGCCCTGCAACAACAGACACGACACCCTGATAAACAAAGAGCTGACAACGCAACGTGACATAATACACATGTAACATATATGTTACAATACACATGGGCTAGGGAATGCATGATGTCAATGAGTGTCCTCACAAGGTACAGGTATGTGTGAGTGCGCTCCAGTACCTGATGGTACGAGCTGTTTCCTCGTCCGAACAGCGGCTCGGTGAAGTTCAGCAGCTCCGAGCACCAGGACGAGTTAAAGCTGCGACGGTACGAACTGAAGCAAGAACAGGGAAGTACGTCTGGACCGGTCAGGTTCAGACTGTGGACGTAAGAGTTCTTCAGCCAATCAGCAGCCCCCGTCCTGCCACAGCACTTCCCCTGTCAACAGTCATTCAATCAGTCGGCATCAGTCCTTCAGTAAATGAATCAGTTATTCAGTTAGTTAAATAATCAAGCACAGAGGCTCACAGCTTTCCTGCTGGAGCGGGAATGGAACCAGCAACCTTTAAAGAGCAGAGAGACTCACATAGTGCTGCACGTTGTCCATCAGCGTGTCCACGTTACTGCTGCCTCCATACTGAAGGATGATCTGATCCACTCCTGCATCCAGGCTCTGTTCAATCTGATCACAACAAACATCTCTGATGTTGCTGATTAGAACCGGTACCACGGCCACCGGTACCACTGAGACCGGTACCACGGCCACAGGTACCACGGCCACCGGTACCACTGCGACCGATACCACGGCCACAGGTACCACGGCCACCGGTACCACTGCGACCGGTACCACGGCCACCGGTACCACAGTAAGTGGTCAGATGCTGCAGGTGTGTGTTGTCCTGTGTATTATTTATTCCCAAGTTCTTCCCACCAAAATAAAAGACACCCCACCTTGTTTCTGTTGATGAGCAGCAGCAGTGTGACGAACAGCTGGCCCAGCACCAGGATG
>CM028886.1:275000-290000 GCA_016801885.1 Toxotes chatareus | reverse complement strand
TCAGCGCTCTCTCAGCGTTCTCTCAGCGCTCTCTCAGCGCTCTCTCAGCGCTCTCTCAGCGTTCTCTCAGCGTTCTCTCAGCGCTCTCTCAGCGCTCTCTCAGCGTTCTCTCAGCGTTCTCTCAGCGCTCTCTCGGCGTTCTCTCAGCGTTCTCTCAGCGCTCTCTCAGCACTCTCTCGGCGTTCTCTCAGCGTTCTCTCAGCGCTCTCTCAGCACTCTCTCGGCGTTCTCTCAGTGTTGGGCAGTGTTCTCTCAGCGTTCTCTCAGCGTTCTCTCAGCATCTCAGAATAAATGTGTGATGCATCAAACTTGAGCCAGAGGAGCCATATTTTCTTTGAATCAGTTTCAGTTGAATAAACACTGAGTGTTTATTCTTGTAACCATGACGACTCGTTTTCGTAACTTCTTTTCACCCAAACCATGAAACCTCTGTAAACCTGAGCCGCGCTGTGCAGACCAGCCACAACTTCAGCAGCAGGGGCCTCCCACGTTTTATTCTGATGCTTTATATTAAACAGCTGAAGTGAAAGTGAACGTTCTTCTGCTCACTGCTCATCATCTCCCTCCAGGCATCTGCTGAGTTCACTTTAGTTCAGTGAAAATCAGCCTGCCCAGACCTGAACCCTGCTGCACAGACATGATCCATGGCACAGTCACTTTTCTTCCTGCAGTGTGTGGTGATGTAAACCCAGGTAAAGTCAAAGCAGCTTCTCTTCCTCATTATTTGAGTTTTTAGCTGTGAAACAGGATCAGAAGCAGAAATGAAAGATGAAGCTGTGGATCAGATCCTGTCTGTTTGTGGTCTCAGGCTTCGTGACGCTGGCACGAACATGAAGGAACAGGAAAATATCAGGCCTGTGGGGAGAAAGTGAAACCCTGACGCTGAGAATTTACTAATAACTGAATCAACATCCACTGGTCAGACTGTGACTCTGTTTCCTGATTAAAAACAGTCTCTGGAATGCTTAGTGGGTACTGGGGGGGTGGGGGGGGCAAGCTGCCTGAGCCTCAACATGTATGAAAACTTTCAAAAGTAAAAGGACTCATCCCGCAGGACGGCCCCTTTCAGAGCGTCACATGTCTCTGTACACTCCCTCTGAGCTGGGGTTGTGGCTCAGGTGGAGCAGGTTGTCCTCTGATCTCTGGTTCCATCCCCGGCTCCTTGAACCCAGCCTCCGGGGCGCTCCAGACCCGGATCAACCGGAAGGATACGTCATAAAACCTATAGCAAATCAAATAAGTGGATCCTGCAGCAGGATGATTGCTGTGGCAACTCCTGACAGGAAGCAGCCGAAAGACGGAGGAAGTAAAGTGTGAAACATGTTTGGCTGATAACACACCACCTGGTTCCATCCCCGGCTCCTCCAGGGAGAGTGTCAAAGTGTCTCTGAGCAAGGCACCGACGCGCTAACTGCTCATGAACGAGCGAACGGGTCTCACATTGTAAAGACACAGCATCAGCACAGGGAGGGAAGAGTTCTGTATGTATTTTTGAATGTTTTGTGTTTAACCTAGCTTAGCACAAAGACTGGGAGCAGGGGGAAACTGTTAGCCGAAAAGTTTATTTTCGGCTAACAGTTCAACAACTTGTTTTTGTTTTCCCTCCACAGGAAGCGTAGGAAGCCATGAAGAAGAGCTCACCAGCACTGAGTACCCGTTCTCCACGGCAACACCAGACTACGACTACAACTCCACCTTCGAGTACTTCTACTTCTACTACGGTAAGACCAGAGGCGCAGCTCTGCAGTGTCTTTGTGACAGTAGTACCAGTACTGCAGTACTGAGAGTATTTGTGGGACTAACAGAAATATCCGTACTTTACTGTGTCTTTGTGTCTGCAGGGAATGAAACTGATCAACTCGAGAACAAGGTGAGAAATCTTCTGTTCAACGACCAACAGTATTCATGTGCTCATACATGCGACATGCTTCTAACATGTTCATACTTATGCTCATACATATGAGCTGTAACAGTCAGTAGTGGCTCTGACTGCTGCTCCTGTTCAGAGTGAAATATCTCCGATCGATCTCAGGCCCAGACAGCTTGATTTGATTGTCGCTGCCCGGTTAGCTCAGTTGGTAGAGCATGAGACTCAGTCTCTCGTGGGTTTGAGCCCCACTCTGGGTGGCACTGCCTCCCACGGGCCCACCACCCGTAGAAGGAGCCGTAGGACTTCGGTGCATTGTGGGCTGGGCAGCAGTCGCCCCCGCGACCTGGGCCTGGACCCAGATAAGCAGCAGATGATGAAATGGCATGACACGATTGTTCTCCTGACCTCTGTGTGACCTCTCTTAGGCTGCAGGGGTTGGTCGGTTGACCCCTGTGCTCCTCCTGGGATTGGCTGTCCATCAGATCTGGAACTGAAGAGGGTGAAGCTGAGGAGCACCTGCAGACAGGTGAGAGTAGACAGATCAGAGTTCAGGATCGAGGAGGGATCGCAGCTCTAACCCCTCAGACGAAGCGTCGTCAGTCGTCACTGTGGGACGTTTCACTGGGACGTTTCCTCACAGGAGCTCTTCAGACTCTGTCTGATGCATCTCATGAGACGTACCTATAAGTACAATCCAATTATTACAGGTTCTACATACACGACTGCAGTGGCATCTGACACTGAAATTTATTTTCCATTTTAAAACTACAGTGGCACATAACGGGTCATATTCCCTGGATTCACATCTCTGTTAGCAACTCACTGGTCCTGGTTGAACAACAGCGTGGACTGAGCGCAGCCTCTCGTGTTTCAGTGTCAGGTCTGAGCATGTTCCTGTTCTGTGCTGTCGGAGAAGAGAGTCATGGCATAGTTTGGTTTTGAGTTTCACAGACAGGCTGCTGAAGCAGGCTGATCCACGATCCACAGCTCGACTCTGATTTAAAGAACAGAGGAACCATCAGGCTCCAGGAGACAAAGTAAATGTTCTGCTGTATCTATGAGGAACAACCATAGGAAACCCAGGTGTTTGTACAAGAGACTTTCCTGCTTCATGTCCTGAGGCTGTGTCCCTCTCACCTGTAAAGCTCCACAGAGAGTCCGCACAACAATGTCTTCATTGTGTTTTAGAATCTTAGAGTCAAGGAAACTTTATTCGTACAGCACGTTTCAAAAACACGGCCATTTAAAGTGCGTCACATGAGACAGAGGAGGCAGGAACCTGAAACAGAACGAGACAGATCAAACAGTGGACCAGCAGAAAGTGACCCTGCTGTGTGACAGATGAATGAACCATCCCAGATCAAACCAGAGGGACTGGAACGTCTTAGAGGGTGGAGGGTTTTGTGTTTTGGGCTGCTGATGTTAGTGATTTCCTCCTGGACACACCTCTGAGCCTCAGGTCAGAGGGGAAGCAGTCCACTCCCATCATTCACCACTGTAAAGTGTCAGAGTCACAGCAGCTCTGTTTCCTGTTGCTGTTCATCCTCAGAGGTTTTATTTCCCTCTCAGAGCAGAGCCGTGTCCTGGGCTTTACGTTTGGAATGTAACGTGTTTGGAAACGTAACCTCTGACGGCCATGTTAAGAGATAGTTATACAACATCTGTTAACACATATAATGTCTGTTAACATGTATGTAATGTCTGTTAACATGTATGTAGACGTTTTTCTTCTCCTGTCTCGTGGTAAATGTGGGTGGCTCCTGGTCTGAAGGACGTTTTCAGCGTGTACAGGAACCACTCTGATCTGGATCACATTTGTTTCTGCTGGACTGTCTGACTGATCATCATCTCTCCTACAGATCATTAACCTCCATCTGTCTCCCGCTGCTGCCAGGCTCTGACCTCTGACCCCTGATCAGCTGACCATCCCCAGGACCAGACCACCAGCTGATCAATAACCAGTCACAGTCTGAGGATCATCAATAACCTGCTGAGATCCATACGCCTTAATCTGAAAGTCAGAGTCTGACAGGTGATTCATTTCTAATCAGTAACTCAGATCAGATCTGAGCACAAACTGCTTTTTCATGACTTCATGTTTTATGTGTTTCATGTTTTCACTCTGTAATAAATGATTTCACTCAGACTGCTGCTGATCAATGACTCGTCACTGAGCTGCTGCCACCTGCTGGACTCAGAGGACGTGGGTCAGACAGGAAACGCTCATTGTAAACTCCCCTGATTGGTTATTGATTTTTCTGCGATGAACTGATGTGAGATCAGTTTGTGGTCTGAGTGTCTGTCCTCTGTGCAATCGCTTTCATTCTGTTTCATGAACCACTTGCATGGTTCAGCTCATCAGTTCAGAGAATCGAACCTGAAAACCTGGGAGTTAGTGTCGTCTGTGAAGACAACTTTAAATGTTTGTCCACGTATGTCCACGTCGGTCCTCATCAGTCCTGGTTCTGTAGTTTGACTCCTCTTCACACAGACCTGCAGACCAATCAGGCCTGAGCGTCAGGAGAAGTTATATATCCCTGAAATGGGGAAAGCTCGACTAACAGTTTTTCTTCAAACGCCTGGAAACTCCATGATGTTTCCTGTGGCCGTTCATGCTGACGGAGCTTTGGTGTTTTACGTATTTCAGCACAGTAGAAACGTGAATCTTCGTGAAATGTTCGTGCTGTGAGAAGCTGAAGTGAGTTTCTTTGGGGAGGAATTCTGTTGTGAACGACACTGAGAAGGAAGAATTACGGTCACCAAAGCCTGAGAGAACAGCTGCAGACTGATGAATCTGTGGCATCAGCAGCCGCACTGATCCTGTGAAGCAGCTCGGTTTGAGTGTGAGGCGTGATCATCTTCAGATCCACAGAGTTTTTCAGGAGCAACCTGACAAAAGCTTCTGAATATGAGATGTGAGTTTTTTATGTGACTCAGATATTTCTGAGCAGCTGTTAATATTCAGATTTGCTTCCAGCTGCTGGAGGAAACAGTGACTCAGCAGGTAACAGCTTTTATTCAGCGTTTTTAACAAAAGAAACACAATCTGACGCACAGAGGTCAGTGAAGTACACACAGCCTGAGAGAAAACAAACCAACAAACACTTCACACTCTGGTGAAACCAAACTCTGCTACACAACATCTGTTCCTTTAACTCAGCAGAGACAAAACTAAAGTCAGAGCTTCTCTACCTGCAGTCCCAGCACCGTCCATCGGCTGCTGGTCCAGAGTGATCCAAACCTTTGTCCCCCCGCCCCCCATGTGTCTCAGTCCAACTGCAGCTCTGCCTCTCCAGCCATCGACATGTACTCGTCCAGCTGAGCGTCCAGTCGGCTCTTGGACATGGACATGTAGTCTTCCAGCTGTTTGTCCAATCTGCTCTTGGACAGGGACATGTACTCATCCAGCTGTGCATCCAGCTGCCTCTTGGTCGGTATGTTGGCTTTGCTCGTGTCACGCCCCCACGACGCAGCGGCCCCACCCCTCTGCAGGTTCAGACTCAGGTTGGGTCCTGTAAGAGAAAACAGGTTTTCACAAAACTCTGAGACCAGAACTCTACTACTGTTGGTACGGAGGAAACCTGAATCCCACAGGTTTCATCAGGTCTGAGCCGTGTGAAAAACCACCTGTGTGCCGCAACTGGGCAAACAAAGAAGTTCAACACACAGGATGAGGCGCCGCCATGTTCCTCAGTAGACTGAGGCTGGAACTGCAGGATCAGGGTCAGTCCAGGTCTCACCACCTGCTCATCTGAGGGGCTCGCAGAGACAGAGAGACAGGGGACCAGCAGAGAGAGAGAGACAGGGGACCAGCAGAGACAGAGAGACAGGGGACCAGCAGAGAGAGAGACAGACAGGCACCTGCCAAGATACTCAAAGCCTCTGTGGTAGTTCGTGCTACGGTACGACACATTGCCATGATCTCACACACACACACACACACACAGCTCACGTCTTTACTCGCCGACCTGACCTGACCTCTCTCAGTCTGCTCAGTGTCAGGTTGTGCTGATAAACTGACCTGCAGCCAGGTTCTGGATGTTTGTCCTCCTCAGAAAGCGACGCTGACCGAGTCCAC
This sequence comes from Toxotes chatareus, assembly GCA_016801885.1. Classification (NCBI taxonomy): domain Eukaryota; kingdom Metazoa; phylum Chordata; class Actinopteri; family Toxotidae; genus Toxotes; species Toxotes chatareus. The sequence goes on along the minus strand of CM028886.1, from coordinate 284,052 downwards.
TCCACAGGTTACCTCGTCCTGCAGAAGACACGCCCACACAGGTACAGGTGTGATGATGTCAGTGTTTACACGTCCCTGCTGGTTGGAGGACATGTTTAATCACAGCCATCGGGTACTAACTTCTGTAAGTGGAGGTAAACCTGACTCTCCATCTGTATTTGTTTGTGAAGCTCCAGAAGCCTCGACGTCTGAGGGCAGAGAGGTGACGGGTCACCTGGCGCCCATAGAGTTGAGTCCAGATGCTCCTCCTCCTCCTCCTCCTCCTCCTCAGATGCTGATTCACCATCTGAAAGACAGGAACCAAACACACTGAGAAAGTCCAGATCCCACAGGTCCCAGCTGAGAACCTGGTTACTGACACTGGCTTTTCAGGATGTTAATGTACAATCAGACTAGATTTCACAAACATGGACGACTCACGCCAACCACTCTCTGTCAAGGTCCTGGAACTTAACTTTAATAACTGCCATGTTACACTGTCAGTGCACAGTACTGTAATCACATGATCAACTGTCTGATGACATGTAGTAAACATGACTATCTCTCCCTCCATAAAGCTGCAGTATGAAGAGCACCGGCACAGTGGGATCACAGCTCGCTCAGCTACAAATGTGACTCAGGTAAATATCCACCGAGACCAGCTCATTGGACTGCAGCTCTGTGACTCACCTGCAGACCCGGCAGCGATGGCGGCTCTTTCTTCACCGGCAGGATGGGGTCAAAGGTCACTGTCCTGGACCGGGTCAACTGATCCACCAGAACCTGAGAGAAGCTGAAACATCAGCAGAGAGAGATGGAGAGGAGAAGCTGAATTTGTACCTGATTCAGCTCTTTGATGAAGTGGATGTGAAAATCACCCGTTCATCAAAAAGGCTAAATAAAAACAAAATACTAAATATTTCTCAAAGATCCACGAGACGTTAGATGATGGGAAATGGAATATCAATTCTGAAGTGATGGACTTATCTAATTCAGATGATGGGGGTGTGGAGCGTGTCTCACCGCTCATGGAGAGAAACTGCTGAGGTACTTCTCAGGAACAGTGAACCTGGTTTTGGTGAATCCATCTGTTTTCTGCTTCCTGGACTCATTCAACTGCAACACACAACACCGCGATGGCTGGTAAAACTCAGCTGAGCCGCATCTCGTTCACCTGCGGACTAATTAACAAAGGTAAACCGGAAACGCGCCGCGTCCCGCTAAAACTGTGGGAGCTAACAGGCAGGCAAACATGACCAGAAATCCATTATCAATAAAATTTATAATTTATAAAATAAATTGTAAATCATCAATAAATACGTGAGTTTCCTCTTTGTGCCTAAAACAGTCTGTTGTGTCGGTGGGCAGCAAACATAGCATAAAAAGTAGATTTTTGCTGCTTCTTGAATCTGAATCTAGGAGAGGAAGACTGAGGAGACTGAGGTCCAGTTGGTGCTTTTCATTTGCCGGTGAGTCCTGACATGTTATAACATTACAACGATTTTTAAAGCGGGCTCGCCGCCATTTTCTCTTCCTACAAAAGGAGCCGTTTTGACTTCTGAGCTAGCATTAGCTTAACAAGGTTTGTTTCGTGACCGGTGAGTTCCTGTTGTTTTTATTACTTTGTTAAAGTTAGCTACGCGTGTAGCTGCCGGTGAAGCGTGAATATGATGGGCGGTGAGTAAACCTGCTCACGGTGACGCTCCCTGCCTTCAATGCTAATCGGCTAGCTTAGCTGTCCGTTAGCTTGAACGCTAGGTTACCTACTGAAACCTGTTAGCTTTACAGTGTTCCCGGCCAACTGCACATAGCTTAGTGGTTTTACAGAAGCTCGGACATGCAAAGTTTAGGTTCCCAAACTAACTGTGACATTACACCAGGGCTGGTTAGTTAGCATTACTTAATTAAAGCACTTACTCGTAACGTTGTTGTCGTTTCTCCGGTTTGTTCGGCTCAGACGGTTCCGACTAAAGCTCAGTAAAAACAGTGTAAGAGCTCACAAACTGAAGAAGCTAACAGCAGCTAAGTTTAGTTTTAAATTTGTTCCAGAATCTTCCTTTTGCTCATCACCTTAAACTGCAGCGTCCATCAGCCTTTTAATTATTATCATTTATTTATTCATTCATTCTGATTTTTAACCAGCGCTGGAAGAAGGATTGAGATCCTGCTCACAACAAATACTCCGAAGTACCCCAGTACACATAACCTGCGGTGATCACAGTACAGAGATTATTAGCAACATGTACTTTAAGTGTAATAAGGTTGGGCCTGGTTGTACTGATACATTTATAGTATGATTTAATATGAATCCGGTCAGTAGTTGTAATTAATGCAGGTGGATCAGATTTTGGATCTCTTACCCTGTGATGCTACCGTCATATCATGTGAAGGGTTCATAAATATATCATTTGTTTTTGTGTGTAACTGTTCGCGCTCTCTTCACCACGAGATGGCGGTAAAGTCTGCCCGGCGACCTGTCAGTCAGCTGGTAACCAGGGGCAACCGCGCGCGCGCGCGCACACACACACACAGGAAAGTTGTGATTGGCTCGCGCACAAACAAACTTTCTGACAGAATGTCAAAATAAACAGCGGGAATGCGTTTCCAGGGACAGCCTTCAAAATAAAAGCCGAACGCACAGCCAGTGCAGTGGTTGTAGTACTCTGAGGTTTATGCTGCTTCATACTTCAGTAATAACACAGTGGAATGTATTGTGCTAAAACGGGCCACTCTGCGTGAGTACTTTTACTTTATGTGCTTTAAATTTGGATGCTGATACTTTTATATTCAAACCACGTTGTGAATGCAGGACTTCAGACAGAGTGTGGCCTGATGTGGTGTTGAGTCATGAAGCTGCTGCTCCAGAGCCGCTGTAACCAGACGCTGAATGAAGCTCTGTAATACCAGGTGAAATAACTACAATCATGATTCATGAACTGCGTTCACTCCCGCCACTCTTATTTTTATAAGTGCAGACATCGGCTCACTTCCTGTTATGTCTAGCAGTCGGGTCGGGCATGACACCGCCCCCCCGGTGCTGAGTCTCAGTGTGCAGACAGTGTGGATCAAACGGAGGACACGCAGACCGACGGCGTCACAGGCAGCGGATCACAGCCGAGCGGAGAGAACCGAGACTCGGTGAGTGGAGCTGACAGAGCCCGCTGGGTTTAATCTTTTCGGATGGTTTTATAGATGACAACTGTTGATGTCTGTCTGTGTCTCTGAGTGTTTACCTGTCTGCCTGCCAGCCTGTCTCTCTGTCTGTCCTCTGTCTCTCTGCAAGACAAACTCTCTGTCTGATGATCAGCTGCAGTGAGATTTATATAATTAATGAATCAATGAACAGGAAGTGAATCAGTGATCTATTTGATGATGGCTGATTGGTCCTCAGGACTGTCGCTCGGAATAAATCTGGACATTTTACATAGTTTTATTGGCAATAATTGAATCTAAAGCAAAGTGATGAATCGGTAATAAGAGAGGAAACGGTGTCACTGTGACTCTGCTCAGTGGAATGATCAGAGACATGAACATTCACTCAGACTCAGACGTGATGCAGTGGACTTCAAATACAGATCACTTGGTTTGTTTTTACTGATCTCTGACAGAAGAGTTTCCAGTAAAGTGCTGAATAATGAAGAGCATCAGTCTGTCTGTAGGTGAGTGGATGGTTTTTCATGTGTTCAGTCTGGTTTCCAAACAAACAGAGGGAGAGTTTCTCACTGAATAACTCCATCAGAAATATTCCAGCTTCACATGAACACAGATTCTTTAATGGGACAGAATTCCTGACAGGAAGGAGACTCTGAGAGCAGAACTGTTCATTCAGACTAATGATCAGAAACATGATCCACACACTGATCAATATTTCATCTGATCACACATCAGCTCCTTCTCTCCTCTGCTTTCTGACTATTCTAGTCATGTGATCATGCTGTTTCCATGTCACCTGTGGATGAACTGTACCTGAGTTTACCTGCAGGTGTCACCGTTTCTTCTTACATCATATTCAGGACTTTATTCATGTTGCCTGTAATTAACGCTCAGCGTCTGTCACATGACCGAGCTCAGAGGAGATAAACCCAGAGAGAACTGAACCAGGTGAGAACCTGCTTCATGATCCAGGTGATTCAGGACGGACGGTGTTTGTCTCAGTGAAACCAGATAACCAAGAGAAATCCTGGATATGTTGAACCTGCTTTGTAGAACAGGCCTCGGATGATTAGAATCTGCACTTATCAATAAGATGTCTGGTCAGTAAACTCTGTAGTTATTCATGTCAGGACTAACTAGTACTGCCGTCATGCCGTCTTTTATTCAGGACGTATTGTTTGTTTATAATGATGTTCAGTTTCCTGTTCACACCAGTACAGATTTTTTTCTAAACAGATATTTTCTCCCTGTGTTTTAAAAAAAAATTCCACACGACCTTCGTTTTACAAAATATCTCACAACACACAAGAACACAGTAACGACCACAAACGCTCAAACAATCATGCCTGGCCAGCAGGTGGCGATATAAATGGCGATTGCTGTGGACCAAGTAACACTGGGCACAGCAGAAGAAGAGGGATTCACATGCCGGTGAAGTGGTGCAGCAGTAAACCTGTAACTGGAGGCCTACAAACCCAACGTACAGAAATCTGTATATATCCACCATCGTTGTTGTTGTTGTTGTTTCAGGCACATGCCCATTACACAAAGCAACCGTGCGAATGAGGCGTGACGCCATCAGCTCTGTTTTATGTTTCCACAGACACCCATAAACCAGTTTTTAAAAATCTGCAGAGGGTCTTTAAAAAATCTCTGAGTCACCTACTTCTACAGAGGTCAGAGGTCATGTGAAATAACATTTGAGTTGCTGTTAGCACTTTAAGGCCTAGCTTACATGTACTCACGTACTTATTACAACAGGGATTTTCCATATGAGAAACATGTTGGCCAATCAGAAGCCTGAAAAAAAGCTGTTGCCTTAGTTGTGTGTTCTCAGCGTGGTGGAACAGTAACTGCATGTACAAAGCGGAAATAACAGCACACGCTCTCTGACGTCCAACAACCCCCAGGTCACCATGTCGGTGCTCGGCCCGGCCACCAGCAGCGCTGACGCCTGCCTCAGCATCGTCCACAGCCTGATGTGCCACCGGCAGGGCGGAGAGAACGAGGGCTTCGCCAAGCGAGCCATCGAGAGCCTGGTGAAGAAACTGAAGGAGAAGAAGGACGAGCTGGACTCACTCATCACCGCCGTCACCACTAACGGCGTCCATCCCAGCAAGTGTGTCACCATCCAGAGGACGCTGGACGGACGGCTGCAGGTAGGAATACTGAGGAAAACCACATGATAGGACATGTTGTAGGTGGAACAAAGACCAGTTGTCTAACGGTATACAAGGACATGTCTGACAATGATTCTCCTCAGAGGGTGTTTTTCTGTACATTACCCCAGAGAGCATCATTCAGAGCTGCAGCTGGTCATGAATTTATCAGTCAGTCAAAACTAAATTGACTGGAAATGATTCTGATAATCCATTATTCTAAACACTGAGCAGTTCCACTCAAATGTCTGAGATTTTCTGTTTCCTGTCAGAGAGGTGAAAGTCCTGGTTATGGACTGTTGGTTGGATCAAAACGGCAAATTGAAGATGCTGTGATGGACATTTTTCACCCCTCTCTGACAGTTAACAGATTAAATAAAGAATTTAGTAATTAAGAACCTAATCAGAATAAAGTTTTAATATAAATAATCATTTGTTGCAGCTCTGGTTTAATTATATTTAAAAAAAAAAAAAAAAATAGAAAAGGTTCAGTCTTCTGAAGAAAGTTTACCAATGTTCAAACCTAAAAATTTTGGAGTTGAAACATTAGAAACACAGAATTTAAAACAGGAATCGAAATACAGTGACTGAAAGGTGGAGACGCGGCAGCTGAAGCTGTTCGCACTGAAAGAAGTTGAAGTGTAAAGTCCAAGTTTGGCTGCTGAGTGAAGGTGTGAAAGCGTCTGAGGGAAATGTATCAGCACTTCAGCTGAACAAACTGAAAGAAGACGGCTGAAGTGTAAACAGTGAAAGCAGTTGAAGTGAACTGAGTGTGAAGATGGAGGTGGTTTGGGTGTAACAGGAGCTGAGGTTTTTGTTTGTTCAGAAGTGTGTGAGTGTAAGCAGTGAAACGCAGCATGTCCACGCTGTGGACCATCATTTAAACACAGTTCAGCTCAAGAACTGACTCGTCATTTTTATTTTTCAGTTTGGTTTAATCACGCCGACTCATGCTGGCATATTTAAAACAGAAAACATGTAAAAGTGAAAACACTTCACATGGTCTCAGGATAAAGTACATCACCTTTACACTTATTCAGACGGACGCTGTTTAAATCTGCAGGAAAGAAAATCTCATTTAAAATTTTAATAAAAGATTCGAGAGTCACATGATCATTTGTGATTCTCAGTGAGCTCAGGTTCTCTTTGCCTCCTGTAGCTCAGAGTGTCAGAGCAGACTGGGTGTGTCTCAGACTGTCGCACAGTAATTATCAGACCAGAGGATGTAAACATGGATCACACCTCAGTCTGCTCACTGTACCTGGTTTCTGCAGCCCTCAGCTTAGGTTTACATCAAACCAGGAGCCAGTGGAACCACCTCAAGAACCCCTGTCACCTTTTAAAGACTTAGCTCTTCTAAGGCCACTAGAATCTTTTCAAAAACCACTACAGTCTCCTGAAACCTGTACAGGAGCCACTGAGTTGAACTCTGAAACTCTTCACCCTCGTAATTCCTCAGGAATCTTGTGGAGGCTCAGTTCAAATGAATCTGTGCCACTTCTCATAGCACCTTTATCATTTACGCTGCCTGCACGTGGTCCATGCAGACCTTCATGGACATGGGCAGATGATGGATTTACAGCATGTGGACCCTCCTTGGTCTTCGCAGAGACCACTTCTGTCACCGTGGGTCACAAGTTCGCCCCCGAACTTTACCTTCATTCCACCCAATCATGTGCTCACAGGGCCCCGTGGGGACCAGGAGTCTCCGGTCCTCTTCCACGACGACAGTGTTAGTTTACATACAGGTAACATTTATTACCTGCTGTAATCATCATGCTTCAAGCATCAGAAATATGTTGAACTGGCACTGAACCATTTCACAGATTCCCTGTTTGTGAAGTTTAGAAGAGGAAGCAAAAGCGTGCTGAGTACCAGGAACTAGTGGAGGAGTGCAGGACCAGAGGCTGGAAAACCATCAACAAGCCAACAGAGGTGTGCTGCAGACCAGCTGGGCAGTACAGGAGTGGCCAAGAAGAGGGCGATTCAACCGGCCGATGAAGCCACAGAGAAGGCTGCTGCTGGGCCTGATCAGTCCCGGCTGGGCCCGCCTGGGTGAGGGTGTCTGATGCTGTGAGACCTGAAACACCTGTGGACTCCAGGTCACATCACTGATGATGCATCCCAGCACATCCAGAGGACGTGTCTTACACAGAGGAAGAGATGGATCCAGTCTGTGGTTTACATCTGAACTGCTGCATGTTTTTACAGGAGAGAACAAAGACCCATCTCCACAGCAGGGATGATTGTTTGGAGCTTTGTGTTATTGTGTGTCGGGCACGAAGGTCGTGTGGGCAGTCGTTTGAAGGTCCCCCATTAATCACAGGGTAAATAACACAGTCTTATCTTCTCTGCTCTAGTTCCTAATATTTGGAAACCTGCTCATGTTTTCAGACAGTTGCCTGGTCTCTGTCCTCTGTATTGGAGAGACGTGATAGGCAGATCAGATCGGTTGTTTCTCACCAGCCTCAGTCACGTGATCAGTTTCCTGCTCTGACAGACAGATTCTCTGTTTTACTAAAGTTTTACTTTTCTTATAACTTGGGTTTTTATTTTAATTTAAATAGTGCACTCAGGTCCGTCTCTGCAGGATTCCCCCGAATAAATAAAGGTTACAAAAATGAATAAAGCCTGGATCGCATAGACGGACCAGCTGAGCCTGAACCTGCTGCAGAGCTCCGGTCCTGCAGGTTCCACATCCAAACAGAAACCCAGAGAACCTGAGGTACCAGTGCCATGTCAGGCAGACTGGGTGTGTGTGTGTGTGTGTGTGTGTGTGTGTTTCCCTCCGCCTGGGTGAGGAGGAGGAGGAAGGGCAGGCTGGCTTGTTTTGTCTGAGACACAGGAAAGGGGCTGGGCTAAGAGTTAAGCCAGACTGTGTGTGTGTGTGTGTGGAATGTGTACACGTCTCGGCTTTGTTCTTGGATCAAAAACCACAGCTCCTACACTGTAAAAAATCTCTCCTTCAGTCTGTTACTGACTTTTAAAAAAATCTTTATTTAAAAGGTGAATCAGACAGTGGACAGATCTTTCTGTCTGTGTCCAGCAGACGAGCTTCAAGATCTGCAGCTTTTTTAGAATCCTAATTCAGTGTGGGTCAGTTGGACGTGGTCTGTCCCGGCCTGGGGGGTAAAGGTGACGTCTCCAGATTCAGTTTCTGTCCAATAAACAGTTATAACTCCAGATGTCAGGAGTGAGAGACAGAGCAAATCCTCCAGGTGAAGAACGAATCGGTTAATTAATCCCGTCAGCTCTAATCATATCTGGGACTGACCTCAGACCGATGACACCACGTGTGTGTGTCAGGTAAACAACAGGTAAACAAACAGCTTTACCTGACGTTAGTGTTGTTTTATAAAGCTAATGGAGAGGGGACGCCGGACCTGTCCACCTGTCCAGACTCAGAGACCAGTCCAGGTGTAGGATCATGTTGCTCTGTAACAGCTGGATGTGGATCTGAGCAGCTGTTTGATGAAGTGTCTGTGCTGCGTTCAGCAGGGCTGCAGCTAACGAAGTTTCACTGATCGACCGATGTATTGATTGATTAACGTGTATTGATATCCTCAGAGAAAATGTCCGTCTCAGCCTCTCGTTTTCTTCACAGACTGAATTTAATCTGATGAAAAGTGTGAGACTCTGAAGTGAAACCGGAGGATTATTGATTATATTCACTGGGTGGTTAATTGTTTCATCTCATATGTAGTAAATATGTTCCCATCCATGTGTGTGTGTGAGCACATTCAGAGCTAAAACATGCGTGG
>CM028886.1:157500-270000 GCA_016801885.1 Toxotes chatareus | reverse complement strand
GTAACTTTATTTAAAACTCAGCTTTACGGTCAGGGACAGTGTTCCCACAGCCTCCCGTCTCTCATATATTATTCCTTAACAACATTTTTTCTTCTTCTGCATGTTTTTATCCTGCAGGCTCCACATCGGTCGGGGGGTTCAGCTGGAGTGTCGGGGAGAGGGGGACGTCTGGATACGCTGCCTTAGCGATCACTCTGTGTTCGTTCAGAGTTTCTACCTGGATCGAGAGGCAGGCCGAACACCTGGAGACGGAGTTCATAAGATCTACCCCGGAGCTTATATCAAGGTGCGTGTCGATATGCAGACGACGCGCTGCTGTGCATCTGTGCCGAACATTCTGACATAAAGTACCGCACTTGAATCTTCTGGGGGGTTTTTGTGTGTCTGTGTTTTTTTGTTATCTGAACTGCAGACGTAGTTTCTCAAGAGCTAACCACAGAAACAACAATGTTATCAAGTCAAGTCTTGTCAATTTTATTAATGTAGAACTGAATCAGGCCGGCGGGGCGAAGCACAGTGCAGCTGTGCCACAGCTCCTTCCACAGCAGAAGAGCCTGAGAGCTGAAGGATCTCACTAATCCTTTGGAACCACAGTAATCCTGCATTCTGGGAGCACAGTGTTCTAGTGGGTTAACGGGGAACTATGAGCTCCTGGAGGTCTGATGGTGTCTGATCATTGAGGGCTTTGTAGGTGAGGAGCAGGATTTTGTGGGGGAGTTACGTTTGGTCCAGGGCAATGCCAGCTGAGATCAGCTGAGATCAGCTGTGATCAGCTGAGATCAACTGAGATCAGCTGTTTGCAGTGAAGCCCTTGATGTACAGACACTGTACATCCAGTTCAGGTCTGACTCGCTGACTCATTTCACTGCTGAAGAACCTGAGGACTGTCCTGCGTGCTCCATCTACCCCCTCACCTGTGTGTGTCTCCAGGTGTTTGATCTGCGGCAGTGTCACAGACAGATGCAGCAGCAGGCAGCTGCAGCCCAGGCAATGGCAGCGAATCAGGCGGCTGCGGTTGTCGGAGCAATTACCGGACCCTCAAATGGTGTTGGAGGGATGCCCCCTGCTGTCAGTGAGTATCACCTGTCTCGGTCTCAGAGCAGCTGTTTGAATGGGAGCTCTGGGCTGCAGCAGGTAACATCATCAGTACTGAGAGTGGGAGAAGAAGCAGACTCTGAGACTGAAGATGAAAGATTTCAGGAAAAATGGTTTTAAAATAATGAGATGAACAGCTGCTGTAACAGCCCGGCTCTAACACGCACACACTTCCTGTCTCATTTATTCCCATAGTTTTCATCTCAGGTGATGTTTTGTGACAGCAGAGCTAAGACGTTGTTCCACTGTTTATAACTCAGTCCTGTGACTGTGGCTGATCTCTGCCCTTTAATTCATTTTTAGTTTTCAGGTCTGAGAATAAAACCAAGAGGAGATTTCATTCGTGTGACGTGTTCATAAACATCATCACATGTAAAGATAAAGGGGGGTTTTACTGGCCTGCAGCGCCCCCCAGTGGCAGCAAAGGACAGTCACTGCTGAAAACCTCTCACCTGCACAGTGTGGTCCCAGTGCATCTGCAGCCTTCCACCCATGCACCTGTGGTGGTTACTAATGTAATCAGTCAGTCTTCAGTGAGTGAAGGTCCTCATCACACACAGTGTGACTTTAAAACTAAATACTGTCGGTATTACACCCTCAGACTCTCCTCCGTCCTCCGTGCTCCGTGCTCCATCCTCGCCTTTACAGATGCCAGCAGTCTTGATGTTGCTGTGTCTTCATGGACGTCCAGGTCTGACAGCTTGAGTCTGAGTCTTTTCCTTTCACGCTGCAGCTCGGTCTACGAAGTTTTCGTGTCCTGAATTTGCTGCTTGTGATCTGTGGTGGGCTGGGTGGACGTGATGTTTTCAAACTAGCCTGGTTGTGGCTCGTAGTAGCCTCAGTTAGTGGGCAAGTAACTTCTTCTCCACCTGCTGTTTATCAGACACAGCTGCTCCACAGCTCCACCCACAAACTGGTCTAACTGCAGCTTCTCTCACACATTCACTGCAGCCCTGAACTTTTCAGGACGTCACTCAGAGGAGCTGTATGTGAGGACACAAAGGTCCAGACTGGACTGAACTCGCTGCCTGCTCCCTGGTCCGGAGGCTGTGGGACGTCTGATTGAGCCGATGTGTAAACAGAGCAGCTCACTGGCTGAGAGACTCATAGTGTTTTGGATATGAGAGACAGTCTACATGCTTCACGTACGGCTCCAGTAATAATTCCTGTCTTTGTGAGCCCCCTCATGTCGGGACTCAGGGTTCTTCACAGTGGGTTCTCCACTGTTCCCCTCACTACCTCCGCTCTGAAGCCAGACATGTGGGGGACAGATCTTTATAGGAATGATGGTCAGAACTTCCAAAACCCCAACGTCTAAAACTAAAGGTGTAAAAACCTATATTTCTAAAACCATCAATTTCAGTTCATCACTTTTTAGCTTTTTTTTTTTAATCAGATCAAAGCACTGATCAATAACCTTTTATTTTGAAGAGACTTATGCTGTGTTGATGTACTCACATCCATCACATAACAAGCCCCACCCCCGTTTCTGTGCAAGTCATAGAGGAGCAGTATGTCCCTTTCAGAATATACCTGTGTCAGTGAAGCTCCTGTCTTTCTCCAGGTGTGTGTTCGGCAGCAGGTCTGGGCGTGGACGACCTGCGCAGGCTGTGTATCGTGCGCCTGAGCTTCGTTAAAGGTTGGGGGTGTGATTACCCGAGACAGAGCATTAAAGACACCCCCTGCTGGCTGGAGGTTCACCTGCACCGAGCGCTGCAGCTGCTGGACCAGGTGCTGCACATGCTGCCACCACGAGAACACACACTCTGACACACTGCGCAGTGTGTGTGTGTACGTGTGTGCGTGTGTTTTCTCTGTGGGCTGCAGGTGTGTTTGAGATGAGGATTCGTCCACAGCTGGAAACAGAGGAGCTGTGATGGACAGACACCTGACACCATCTAACCTGTCAGGGTTCATCAGCCCCACCCACCCCGTCCTCCCACAGACAGGTGTAAGCAAACACTGGTAGGTTCACACAGGTACTGACCTCCAGGCTTCAGACAATCAGCCAATCACATCATCTGATTCCTCCTGTCAATCAAATGATAGCAGCGTCCAGTGTGACATGTTAAAGAGTCAGTTCACATAAATATGAGAGAAAATCCTGAAAGCACGAAACTAAACCTGAGCAGGTTCAGGTCTGAGCTTCATCCTGATTGGCTGAGTCTGACTCAGTGTCCTGATCTGGCTCCTGAGCTCCTCCGGTCACAGGAGGACCCTGTAGACACATCCAGACTTCAGGCTCAGGTATTTCATTAATTTCAAATCTGTGAGCAGCTCACAGCTCACTCACTAAATCTGTTTCTACAGCTCACGTCACCATTGCTGATGTGACAGGTTAACCGGCCACATCATTAAATCACAAAAAGCACAGATAAGCAGTGTGAAGCAGGATGCCTCCCATCCTCCATATGTGCAGAAACATCACAGAATTCATTTCCTGGATATCTGTAGTGAAATGTTCTAAAAAACTCGACTTGTACAACAAATGAGGATTAAAACAAATAACTGTGAAGGAATCAAATTCAAGTTAAAAACAAAACAAAACAATATATGTCAGATGTACATGTGTAACAAGTTTGCGACGTGCAGAATATTTCATATATCACAGACGAAAGACCTGAGGCGTTTTCCTGCTTCCTGTTCATTCACGGGAGGGAGAGGGCGAATGGTTTGTAGTCTGAGTGAACTGACCCTTTAACTGCTGGATCGATGTTTCTCAGCCACGTGATGTCAGATTTCTGTTTGCTTTAGTTTTGTGTGGGACTGTTCCTTTAACATGTCACTATCAGTTTAATTATTTTAAATTTTTTATTGATTATCTACCAAAGATTTTTGTTCCTGCTCTTGGTGACATCATGTTCGGTTTACTTTATGATTCAGCTCCACTCTGATACTATTTATTTCTCTTTCAGCTTTTTAAGATCACATTTTACATTTGAAAGGCTTTTATACTGAAAGTGTCTGTAACTCTAACATCTGCTGTTATTCAAAATAAATTTTCACGAAAAAAACAAAGCTTCTTTATTTTCCCTCGCTGTTTCCGGGTTGATTCACTTATTGTTCATAGAAACAGAGCATGTTCACCGCCCTCCATTTATTCATTATTAATAATAAAGTTCTTGTTTCTTTATGAATGAAAGACCGAGCGAACTTGAAGGTATCAGTAAAACATGGCGCCAATAAGGACAAAGAGTCAGCGTCTACAAAGTTTAAATGTTTCACGTTCGGCTTGTTATTGGTTACAGTAAAGCAACGCCTTGGCAATTCTAGCCAATCGTAGAGAGGAGTCTTCCATAATGAGCTCATGAAGGAGTGGTTTGATGAGTGACTCGTATTTGGATCAATAAGAGACCAGAATCTGAAAAACATGACTATTCGCCACGGAGGGGGCGTGGTCTCCCGATGGAGGTCGGGCGCAGGCGAAGATGGAGGTTTAGTTCTTGCCTGGCATCCGCTGGAGAAGGAGGACGCTTTGCCGCATCGTGTTTTGTTTTCAGTTTTCCTTTGAAATACTTGGTTTTTTTGGACTCTGCTCGACTTCAACATGGAGATGAAGAAGAGGATCAGTCTGGAGCTGAGGAACAGAAACCCAGCGGAGGTGTGTAACTACAACAGCGCGGACTTTAATTTATTTATTTTCAAGAGAAATTTTGAAGGATGCGGAGTCAAACCGCTGTGACGATGCTGAAAACATGGACTTTTGTCCGTCGAGTCTCCGCCGTTCAGCTCCGACATTTTGACCCAGAAAACAACTTCGCGCCACTCCAACATGGAGGAAACTCCGGCGGTCGTTCCTGGAGGAGTCCGCCGCGTGCAGCCTCTCTCTCGCACTCTCAGTTCTCGCCCGCTCGTGGAGACTCCCGGGAGCCTCGCGCGAGCTTACTGCCGTTAGCACACGGGCTAACCTGGCGAGCGCCCAGTCCTCGTAATAGAGCCACGACCGGGGGCTAGGTGGCTGGGGGTTGGCGCTGATCGTCGTTAGGAAAGCAGAAATACACCCGCTCAAGTTAGTTTGGTTCCGCGTACAGTTTTAAACCCTCCTGGTTCACCGCGCGGCCGAGAAGGCTACCATTTAACCTTTGGAGCTAAATGATTGCTAATCCACGATGCTTGTTATCTGATGGCGCGTCAAGCCAAACCCCATTCTTAAATCCTTGTATTTTAAGTTTGCTTGAGTATAGACCTAAATGTCCTCGTCCCTCGACACGATTTACGTATATTCACAATTCTTCAGGTATTGCAGGTTAGTTCGGTTCACAATTAACCCAATAACTGTCCTTCATTAAGAGACTGTAAAGTTTCAAGCCTTCTTCTCGGTGCTGTTCCCGCCCACTCTGCCCTGTACTAACACAGGGCAGAGTCTTAACCGCTAAAGGTGAAGCTCTGAAGTCCACGTAACGTTATGTGCAGGTCGGTGTGTGGCGGGTTTATCTAGAGAAATAACGGATGTGATGATAAAGACAATCCCGGGGAGAGCTGACCTTTTCACGTCGCCGGTTTGGTAAATGAAGCGTTATTCATCCGGAGTCCCCAGTTTCCCCCCAGTATTTAAACACCACGACGCAGAGCTGCCGGGGGTCGGTCACCGGGGCGGGTGTTTATCAGTCGGTGTTTTGTTCCCGGTTAATTCAGAGGTGTGTGTGTGTGTGTGTGTGTGTGTGTGTGTGTGTGTGTGTGTGTGTGTGTGTGAGAGAGAGAGAGAGAGAGACCCACAGACCCTGACAGTTCATCTAACAGTGTTTGTTACCGGAGATGCATCACTCCCGCTGTCCCGCCTTCTGGTGCAGGACTGAGCCTCACTTTTCTTGATGGTCTTTAGCTGAAGAGTAAATCATGTGACAGAGTAAAGTTTGAAATCATCACGTGAGCAGCAGAGACCAGCAGATGTTCCACACCTTTGCTTTAAAAATCACCAGAATAATCAGTGGGTCATCAGGATCACTGCAGGTTACCTGGGTCTGTCAGGAGCCTGGATTTATGCAGACAAGACAAACTTTAACAAATAAACAATTTTTCAAAGCAACAAACACACAAGACAGTTTTAAACCAACGTCAGTGAACACAACACGCAGCTGCTCCTGGTTTGTCCTGAGGGGACAGTCTCTGCCGTCAGCCATGTTGGAATAAGATGTGCTCTGCTGTGGTCAGGTGGCGGAGCTGGTGGTGGATAACTGTCGCTCCAGTGACGGGGAGGTCGAAGGTCTGACGGATGAGTACACAGAGCTGGAGATCCTCAGTATGGTGAACGTCGGCCTGACCTCGCTCTCCAAACTGCCCTCGCTGCCCAAACTACACAAGGTCTGTTTGTTTTACTGTCTCTGTCTCTGCTCATCTTCCCTGGAACACAGGTGTTGGTACCTGCTGCTTAACACCTGTGTGTTTACCTGTGTGTTTCAGTTGGAGGTGAGTGATAACACCATCTCAGGAGGTTTGGATACATTGGCAGAGAAATGTCCCAACCTGACGTACCTGAACCTGAGCGGGAACAAGATCAAGGAGCTGAGCAGCATGGAGGCTCTGGTAAGTGTCAGTGTCTGAGCTGATCTGATCTGAGCTGATCTGATCTGAGGTCTGAGCTGATCTGATCTGAGGTCTGAGCTGATCTGATCTGAGGTCTGAGCTGATCTGATCTGATCTGAGGTCTGAGCTGATCTGATCTGAGGTCTGAGCTGATCTGATCTGAGGTCTGAGCTGATCTGATCTGAGCTGATCTGAGGTCTGATCTGAGGTCTGATCTGAGATCTGAGCTGATCTGAGGTCTGATCTGATCTGATCTGAGGTCTGGTCTGATCAGATCTGATCTGAGGTCTGATCAGATCTGATCTGAGCTGATCTGAGGTCTGAGCTGATCTGAGGTCTGAGCTGAGCTGATCTGATCTGAGGTCTGAGCTGATCTGATCTGAGGTCTGAGCTGAGCTGATCTGAAGTCTGAGCTGAGCTGAGCTGAGCTGATCTGAGGTCTGATCTGAGCTGATCTGAGGTCTGATCTGAGGTCTGAGCTGATCTGATCTGATCTGAGGTCTGATCTGATCTGATCTGAGGTCTGAGCTGATCTGATCTGAGGTCTGAGCTGATCTGATCTGAGGTCTGATCTGAGATCTGAGCTGATCTGATCTGAGGTCTGAGCTGAGCTGAGGTCTGAGCTGATCTGAGGTCTGATCTGATCTGAGGTCTGATCTGATCTGAGCTGATCTGAGGTCTGATCTGATCTGAGCTGATCTGAGGTCTGATCTGATCTGAGGTCTGAGCTGATCTGATCTGAGGTCTGATCAGATCTGATCTGAGCTGATCTGAGGTCTGATCAGATCTGAGCTGAGCTGATCTGATCTGAGGTCTGATCAGATCTGAGCTGAGCTGATCTGGTCTGAGCTGATCTGAGGTCTGAGCTGATCTGGTCTGAGGTCTGAGCTGATCTGATCTGAGGTCTGAGCTGAGCTGATCTGAGGTCTGAGCTGATCTGATCTGAGGTCTGAGCTGAGCTGAGCTGATCTGAGCTGATCTGAGGTCTGATCTGATCTGATCTGAGGTCTGAGCTGATCTGATCTGAGGTCTGAGCTGATCTGATCTGAGGTCTGAGCTGATCTGATCTGATCTGAGTTGATCTGAGGTCTGAGCTGATCTGATCTGAGGTCTGAGCTGATCTGATCTGAGGTCTGAGCTGATCTGAGGTCTGAGCTGATCTGATCTGAGCTGATCTGAGGTCTGATCTCATCTGATCTGAGGTCTGATCTGATCTGATCTGAGGTCTGTCTGATCTGATCTGATCTGAGGTCTGAGCTGATCTGATCTGAGGTCTGAGCTGATCTGAGCTCTGAGCTGATCTGAGGTCTGAGCTGATCTGATCTGAGCTGATCTGAGGTCTGATCTCATCTGATCTGAGGTCTGATCTGATCTGAGCTGATCTGAGGTCTGAGCTGAGCTGAGCTGATCTGAGGTCTGATCTGATCTGATCTGATCTGAAGTCTGAGCTGAGCTGATCTGAAGTCTGAGCTGAGCTGAGCTGATCTGAGGTCTGATCTGAGCTGATCTGAGGTCTGATCTGATCTGATCTGAGGTCTGAGCTGATCTGATCTGATCTGAGGTCTGAGCTGATCTGAGCTGATCTGAGGTCTGAGCTGATCTGAGGTCTGATCTGATCTGAGGTCTGATCTGATCTGAGGTCTGATCTGAGGTCTGATCTGATCTGAGGTCTGAGCTGATCTGATCTGAGGTCTGATCTGAGCTGATCTGAGGTCTGATCAGATCTGAGCTGAGCTGATCTGATCTGAGGTCTGATCAGATCTGAGCTGAGCTGAGCTGATCTGGTCTGAGCTGATCTGAGGTCTGAGCTGATCTGGTCTGAGGTCTGAGCTGATCTGAGGTCTGAGCTGATCTGATCTGAGGTCTGAGCTGAGCTGATCTGAGGTCTGAGCTGATCTGATCTGAGGTCTGAGCTGAGCTGATCTGAGGTCTGATCTGATCTGTTCTGAGGTCTGATCTGATCTGAGGTCTGAGCTGATCTGATCTGAGTTGATCTGAGGTCTGAGCTGAGCTGATCTGATCTGAGGTCTGATCTGAGGTCTGAGCTGAGCTGAGCTGATCTGATCTGAGGTCTGAGCTGATCTGAGGTCTGATCTGATCTGATCTGAGGTCTGAGCTGAGCTGATCTGAAGTCTGAGCTGAGCTGAGCTGATCTGAAGTCTGAGCTGAGCTGATCTGAGGTCTGATCTGAGGTCTGATCTGATCTGAGGTCTGAGCTGATCTGATCTGAGGTCTGAGCTGATCTGATCTGAGTTGATCTGAGGTCTGAGCTGATCTGATCTGAGTTGATCTGAGGTCTGAGCTGATCTGATCTGAGTTGATCTGAGGTCTGAGCTGAGCTGATCTGAGCTGATCTGATCTGATCTGAGGTCTGAGCTGATCTGATCTGAGGTCTGATCTGACACTGTTACGTCTTGATGAAACATTTTAGCCATTTTCTTTCGTTTATAAGGCAAATATCTAATTGATTGATGGAGAACACGATCAACAGATTAATCAGTGATGACAGTAATTGGTTGATTCAGCATTCCTCCCTGAAGATACGCAGATCTGAGATCAGCTGTGAACCTTGTGGTTTAAACTCTCTCAGTGTTGTTGAACTCTGCTCGTCCCGGTCCTCATCCCGTCTCCCGTCTTTTCGTCTCGCCCTGCAGCAGAACTTAAAGAACCTGAAGAGTCTGGACCTGTACAGCTGTGAAGTGACCACGCTGGACAACTACAGAGAGAGCGTGTTCGAGCTGCTGCCTCAGCTCACGTACCTGGACGGATACGACCAGGACGACAATGAGGTGCCTGACTCCGAGGCCGACAACGGTGAGACACCCGCTGACACACTGTCTGTCTGTCACTCACATGCCAGTTTATTAGGAACTAATATTGAGCCCTTCCTGTTTATATGAAGTGAGGTTGGGGTTCGGACCTGAGGAACACGATCAGTGTGAATCAGCTTCAACAGGATCGAATCATTAACGTCTTTTTATTTAAAGGAAAAACACGTTTATGCTGAGTTGAGACTTTGTTCCAGACGAGGATGATGAAGCCGGCCCACCTGGAGACGATGACGACGAAGAGGACGAGGAGGACGACGAGGAGGGCTCTGAAGGGGACGAGGATGAGGTCGGCCTGTCGTACCTGATGAAAGAGGGAATCCAGGTGAGTCTGTGTCTCACGCTGTTTTTCATGTGTTCACCTGTCACGATGTGTGAAAGTGTGAAATGAGTGTGTGGTGTTTCCTCTCAGGATGAAGAGGACGATGGAGACTATGTTGAGGAGGAAGAGGAGGATGAGGAGGAAGAGGAAGATGGAGGTATGTGTTGATTTTTGACTGTCGAGTTCTGGAACTATAAAACTTTCTTTCCTCGTGAAGCAGCTGTGTTCACCCCCCCCCCCTCCCACCCGGCTGTTTTGTTGTTGTACATGTTTGTGTTTTTTTTTTGTCAGATGATGATGGAGCTGGTGTTCGGGGGGAGAAGAGGAAGAGGGATGCAGAGGATGAAGGTGATGATGACGATGATGAATAGATGAACCACCTTCACACACTGTAACACCTATCCCCCCTCCCTCCCTCCATTGACGCCTGACCTCTGACCCCGCTGGGCGTCGCCTCAGAGCCGCAGACAGACAGGAAACTCAGCACTGAGATCAGTGATGATGATGATGATGCTGACTCACACTCAGTGTTTTTACAGTGTAGTGTTATTGCTTTTACTGAATACTACAGTAGTGCCCTGCATTACTCACCTGGTTATTAATTGAAAACATAATAAAAGTTTTAAAGTTTCCTCTTACGCAGGGTTTTCTGCCGATCAGCTGATCCCTGCTTCCTGAGCCGCTGACGTGGATCACACGTGTTTCATGTGATAATAACAGGAAACACTTTGCGTGTGATTTGCTGCTCTGAGCCTCTGTAGAGACCTCCGTCCACCTCTGGACCTGTGTTTGATCCGTTGATCTGATCTGGGATCAGGTTGAGCTGATTCAGATCAGTTTGGTCAGAAATCAGTGAACTTAAATCACAAATCCAGATTTCAGCATCATGTTCCGATCGCCTGCAGCACGATGCCGTCTCCGCCAATTAGACCACGTGTCCTTTCTTTAAAAATGACTGTTACTACATGAACCCTTTGCTTTAACCCCGCCCCCTCCCCTGTCACCTGTCGGTCTGCGGCTCCTCCTGGTCTCTGTGGATCCTGACTGGTCTGTGTAAATAGAAGTGAACTGGTCTGTGTTGGTTTTTGTGGTGCCGTGTTTCTGAACCTGAATTGTGGGTGTTGAGTTTGAAACGTGGAGCTGCAGTTTTATTTTTTTATTCCTGTCGTGTGTGTCGCTGTAACCACAGTGTTTTTGAATAAAAACCATTGAATTCTCCACGTTTCCTCCTTCAGTCGAACTCTGTTGGACAGCAGGAGACGGCAGCGCAGATGCTGCTCAGTATCTCTCACTCACTCACTCACTCACCCTGTGAACCCTTCACTCTGTCCAATGTCTCGTCTCGTTGGTTCAGACTCAGAAATGAACCCTGATGAGTTTGAGACCAAGATTAAAACTTTAAAACTGAAAGTTGTGACGCTGAATCAGGAACTGTCCACGGAGACGCCGCCACAGGAAGTCTGACCAACGGCTCTCATCATGTCGGCACCGAACATCAGACGTGAGACATCTCACACACCTGACAGGTGATCTGTTCCTCTGAGGCAGAACCAGGATCAGCTGAACTATCCTGAAATGAATGAGTGAGTGAATGAATCCTGGGATGAAATTTCATTCATCGAAAGTTGACCTGCGCTGCTCTGTTTTCAGTTTCCTGTCAGCTGATGCAGTTCCTGTTGTCACCATGTGATGGCGCTGCTTTTAGTTTCTGACAGATTGGAACTGAATATGTGAACGTTTGAATTTGTTTTTATTTTTTTCAAATGTTTTAACAGATTTCAAAAATTTTGTTAATTTAAATGAAAATTCCAGCGTTTCGTTCTGTAAATCACAGAGAGGCTCGATGTTTTCATTTCATGTGCTTTTTATTTTCCTCTGTTTTCTTCATTCAGTCAGCTGTGTGTGTGTGTGTGTCTGCGCGTGTGTGTGAAGAATACTCTGATGATGAGCTGCAGCCTCCTCAGGCTGTCCTGACCTTTGACCTCTGACAGTGATGATGACACGGCAGCAGCCTTGTCTCGTCCGGACGTTGTCGCGCTGATGTCAGACTAAAGGTCAGAGGTCATGTGAGTCACAGTCTGGTGTTTAAAAAATCACAGTGATTGATCATGGCTGATTTCATCAAACGTCAGCTGAGGCAACTTTAAATGTACAAAGGTGGAAGTGTGTGTGTGTGTGTGTGTGTGTTGGTAAAGTCGGGACACACTCCTCGCTGTCATGTTCTCTGTGGCTCTGCCCAGCTGTTGCTGTTTATTGCTGTTACACGGCTCCTTCATGTGTCCCTGTGCTGTTCAGGACTCAGGTCCTGTGTTTATCTGTTTCCTGTCCCGCAGACCTGCTGTCCCACATCAGCACAATCTAACCTGTGTCCGCACCGACGCTGTGTCCACAGTCTCACACCTGGACAACATGAGAACAGGTAAATCTCTTCAGGTAAACAACAGAACTGCATCACAGCTCAAAATCAAACCATTTGTCTGTGAGGAGTTTTTCAAGATTTACGTCTTCAGTAGGAACCAATGAGCTCAGAGCCACAGACAGGAGGGACAGCGCTGAGGGACGGACCCACAGACTCACGGCAGGAACGAGGAAAATACAGCAGACTGCTGCTTTAACACAGACAGGTGAGCATCTTCTGTCTGCAGGTCTGAACTGAGGGTGTCATTCATCTCACCTGAGTGGCAGTTTGGGACACCTGGTTGCCTAGCAACAACACATGCACACACACACACAATGCACCAGAGGTCTCGTTAACAGTTTAATGAGACACCACTGATCCAGGTTCAGTTTGCAGGATTTATTTTAGCAAATGAACTGATCACACCAGACTACATCTCCCAGCATCCCCTCTGGGTTTAAGGCTACTGCAGCTGCTGGGCGCCACAGGGAAGACATGTCTGCAGTCTGGTTTTACTGACACCTGAACCCGAACCTGAATTTTTAGACTCAGCAAATTCATCAACGTCCAAGACTCTGAGTCAGAAAACTCTGTATGAAGACTGTTTCATACATCTCTCACTTAGCTTAGCTTAGCTTAGCTTAGCTTAGCATAAAGACTGGAAACAGTTACCAGCTCCCTTTAAGATCAGAATGAACACGTCACACCTGGTTTGTGTTAGTCCGGTATTTTTACGGTGTCTCAGGAGGTGAGCTCAGGTTTTGGTCTGAACAGGTGTGATGGTACCTCACCTGACAGCAGCGCCCCCCACCGGTCCTTTTAGAAACAGATTTCACCCAGAAAAAGGAAAATAAAGACAAAATGTTGAAAAGGACAAAATTTACAATTAGTTTAAATTAGTTTTCACTCACTGACTCTGACGTTACAGTTTCACTTGGACTTGTTACCTGTCTGTTGTCAGGCAGAGTGTGTTTCACTGAGTCTCCAGCAGGCGGCTTCGAATGTTCGATTAAGGATTAAGGACCTCAAACAGCTTCAATCATCAAAGATCACCGGAACATTTGAAATTCAAAGCCCCGCCTACTTTCACACGTCCGCAGTTTCATCAGTCACACCCCCAAACTGACCCGATTCAGCTGGAGGAACCCGGACCTCCAATCAGACTCTGCGGTGTCAGCAGACTCTGGCAGCGGTTCTCCCGGGTGTACGCTGGGTTTTTGGGCGTCTGATCTCACAGAGAGACGCCAAACCTCCTGTCCTTCACTGTCCTTCACCTTCACTGTGCATCTGAGACAAATTACTCAAACTCCGATGATAACCGGTACATGCGAAGGTAGCTGCTGATCAGTCTGTCCTCCATCACCAACACCTGTGACACCTGGCCTGGTTTTAAAGATGCTGAACCTCGTTAGACTGGAAAAGAGTTTTGATGAAATGTTACTAAACTCAACCTATTCATGAAACTGCGACATGGAGTCAAAGCTCCACAAAAAGCCAGTAAATGACCTTGTGACCCATAAATGAACTTAATGGACACTGGATTTCTGTTACTGATTATTATCAGATGAGCTGAACCTTTTTTATTTCATACAGTTTGTCCACCGTGCTTAAAAATAAGAAACTTGTTGATTTGAGTTTTATCCCAAAAATTTCAGGTGATTCAGGATAATCAGCTTTAAGATCAAGAGAAATAAATGTGATGAGTCCTGACATCACTCAGAGGAGTTCTCCTTCCTGTGTACCCTGCATTCGTACCCTCAGCTGCTCCTTCAGTCCAAAGCCCAGCTGCACAAAACTGCATCTTCTTTACGTTTCCCAGTTTACATAACCACAAAATAAAAAGGATCCCGAATCCCGAGGTTTTCCATCATCTCTAAACTCTCCATGGCACATTTTCATTCCCTTCAGTAAGAGATGTCAGGTCAGTTTCCTGTAAACATACCTCAGGTGTTGTCCAGTAGTTTTGTTGCTGAGGACGTTTGTACAACTAAAAAGAGGCTTTCGTACAATTTTTCGTACGACTTCAGCTAAGCTGATGCTACACCTTTGTTTCATATATTTTCAGATGTTTTCTGAAGACGTCTGATGTCCCTGGGCACTGAGCTGTGTCAGAATTCTGTCCTGGTTCCTACGACAGCTGAAAATCAAAGCCTAAATTTTAAAAAATAATTTAAAAGCGGTTTGTCGGGTTCTCAGCAGCTTCTTCCGAAGTCTGAGACCAGAGTGTGAACCTGTTCGTACCAGAACGAGTCTGTACCTCCAGTTCACATCAGGCTCTTGCGGTCCGGGTTTAGTTTTGTACTGTTGGAGGGGGTGATGGGGGAAGAGGAGTCCAGTTGTCGGTACAACACCCTCAGCTCCTTCACCTCTTCCAGAACCTCCCGGGCCTGACTCCAGGCCGCTGCCGCCTCCTTCAGGAGTCTCTCAGCTTCAGTTTGCGCTGCTTCAGCGGGCTCTTTGCACTTCACCTTCCCCCGCCCCCTGGCATCCCCCTCAGCCTCCCACCGCACCTCCGTAAGCAGCCGCTCGGTCTTCTCTAGCTTCTGGTTGATCAGCTCTTGCAGCTGGCTGATGGATACCGTGGTTGGCGTTGAGGCCGGTGAACGGGACTCTGCCACAGCCTTGTTCTTAGCAGCTTTAGTCTCTGAATGTGACAGGATCTCATCCATGGAGGCGCAGCGGTTTTTCTCTGCCATTGTCAAACCTTTTTCTGCCTGAGCGGTTTGGCTGGGACCTATTTGCTCCCACACCACTGCCACCTCACGAGGAAGGCTCTGGGATTTCCCAGAAGCCTCAGAGTTCCTGGTAGAAAGAGCACCATCAGTTTTGGACCTGGGACAGTCCGGAGTCAGGTGGGACTTGTCCAGGTCACTCCTAAAGCCATTGCAGCCATTGGCTCCCTGAGACAGAGCGTCTTCCTCCTGGATCAGATCTAGAGTCAGCGTTCCATCTGAGGAGGATGTAGAGGCCTGAGCAGAAGAGAGACGGAGGCTGGTGAGTCCACTGACTGCTGTCTTTAAAGGGTTCAAATGTCTTTTTATGTATTTTAGTTTAAAACATTTGCTTGTTTCTTACCATCGGGATTAAAGCAACTAACAATCACTGTCATGATCAACTAATGTGCTGATTATTCTTTTCATTAATCGATTGATTCATGTTTTATTGACCAAAAATACAAACACCCACAAATATTTAATTTACGATGAAACATCTGAAATTTGAGAGGCTGGAATCCGAGTGGATGAACTGACCAATGATTCCAGCTGTAGTTACCATTGGGTGTTTTACTTTGTTGTTTCAACATATTATCAGATCTATGTAGATGACACTCAGCTGTACTAAACGTTTTTGTTTTACAACACTTTGTTTTAAATGTGATAGAAATATATCTTTAATTATTGACTGCGTCAGGTGTTCAGCACATGGTTGCTCAGGTGTCACGGAGCCTTACATGTTCAAAAGTTCCAGAACTGCGAGACAATGTGAACCGGTCCAAAGCTCCAGAGGGAGTAAGTAAGTGGACCTTGACAGAGTGAACTGTTGTAAATGTGTATAAAGCCAGTTTTTCACTGTTTTTGCATTTTTAACTTTTTATATTGTAAATACTCAAACACACTTGTTTTCTTGTGAGCTGCCTAAAAGTAAATTTCTCTCTGTGTCTGCTGATGAAGACCATGTGGTGGAGTCAAAAGCTCCAGAAGGAAGTGAAGATTGTCAGTTTGAATTATGACGAGTTAAGACAAGAAATCAGCAGTTCCCCCATCTTTCATGCCTCACCATTACATAATGTTAAGATAACGAGCTACCTGCGCAGGTGTCCTCAGGTAGCATCCTGGCTGGTCATTGGCAAAATATTTCAAATAAAATTTTGGGCATTTTATAGTGAAAGGGCTTCTCGGAAGAGGAGGAAGCAGCGACGATGAGAGAGGAGGATCATACTGACCACGGCCAGCAGGTGGCCTCTGGTTGGCAGCCGGCGGTTGTGAGGAATCTTCACTCGATCTCGAGTCAGGTGAGACAGCTGCGAGTCTTCGACCGTCACCTGAAACATCAGCACAAACACGTGATCAGAGGCCAACTCTCCTGAAGTGAATGAGAAAAACCTCGGACTTCTTCCTACAAACACAAAGTCAGGACTGAAAACATAATCTTAATGGCCATTGACTATCTTTTCCCCAGAGCTTTCATCTCATGGTCTTCAGCCTGTGGAGTTTGCTGAGAATGTTTCAGGATGTCGTTGCCTCGTTTCACCTGGATATGAAGATTATTTCTTTGCAGTTAGCTCGCGTTAGCTTGCTGTTAACAGGGATGGAAAACACCACAACATCAATGTGACAATAGTTCATGAGACGCTTCTTTCAGCCTGGAACACAATGTGTGTGTGAGAGAAACACAATCGATCAGAGTATTGATCAGAGTATTGACTGATGGAAAAGGCGAAGGCTGTTGACTGAATGTTTATCAGCTGTTGCGTTAGCAGACAGCAGCTCAGACACTTCCTGTAGCTTACTGTGAGTGAGGACACTGAGTAATGACTGACCGTTAACACGCTTTCTAACACCAACAACAGGAAGTTAGCTGCAGCGACAGACGCTGTTGCTTTGGTTCAAACTTCAGCAGCTGTTTCATTTAACTACTGAGCCTTTTTCAAAAAACAAAACTATATGTCAGTGAGGCTGACCAATGGGCTGTGAGCTGAGAGCCACAGACAGGAAGTGCTGAGAAATGGACGCGCAATGAACATGCTGCTGCTCTGAATCTGAACTTTATGTAGAATAACACCAGACTGAACGCTCAGCCTGTGTTTGGTCTAACAGACTAATGGAGTCCACACAGACATGATGACGATGATGATGATGAGGATGATGAGGATGATGATGCTGTCTGTGTTGGTGTCCATACCTCGTCCAGGATTCTGTTTTTGGCTCTGGTGATGGCAGCGTTCAGGACGTTGATCCAGGACTCTTTCTCCTCTGGACTGACAGCCAGGAAGACCAGGTTAGGCACCTGCAACACACACACATACACACAACCCATGTTCACATGTTGTATGTATTGTATGTACGCTGTCATGTTAACTTCCAATGACTTCCAGTAGTTTCTGTTTTGTTTTGCTTATTTGTTTATTAACCTAAAACTTTGTTGTTCACTTGTTTTTAGATTGTGTCCTTGTTGTTAGCATGTTTAAGCTAGCTCAGTAGCTGTTACCCTGTTTTAGTTTGGTTATAATAAATATATATCATTTGGTTATAACTTAATATTTTTTTCTTTTTACATGTTTTAAACAAGTTGTTGATTTGTAGTTTCCTTATTTTTGTTCTTTATCAAGATAAACATAATAATCGTTACACTCTCAATGAGGCGTTATGTCAGTGAGTGTCCCCACAAAGATAGAAGTGGGTGTGAGTGTGTGTGTGTGTGTGTGTGTGTGTGTGGGGGGGTAACAGAAGCTGTCACCCAGTCTGCAGGACACCTGATCCCCTCCCCAGGACATGCTGGGTAGTTGGGGGATGGCCTGCAGATATCTGTGTGTGTGTGTGTGTGTGTGTGTGTGTTGCTGTCGACAGCAGTTTACCAGCTGTCAGCTGCTGAGTCGAATCACTGAAAACCAGTTTTTACTAAACTCACCAGTTTGTTCCAGTTTTATGTAATGAAAATGTTTGTAGTTTGATGCCAATCAGACAGGTGTGCACTCAGACAGGTGTATTATACTCAGACAGGTGTGCACTCAGACAGGTGTATTATACTCAGACAGGTGTACCGTGTTCCCCGGCGTGCTGCAGCGCTGCAGTCTGAACTTGCTGTGGTTCTTTTTGCTGCGGCTCTTGTTCTTGCGGATCTCCTCACAGCGCTCATAGTCCGACAGGTCCAAAACCTCATCAGCCCGGCCCAGCTCCTTCACCTGCACCAGATACATACAGGTAACACAGCTGTAAGGTCAGACGTCAGCTCAGCAACAGGACAGGTCAGGTGTCCAATGCATCAAGGACCACCTCGTCCGATCGTCCGATCTGTGAATTTATGTTCACCTGGCCTGAGCGAGAAAGCCCCGCCCAGCTCCAGGTGAGTTTCTGTTCTTCTATGGATTCTGACAATATCCATGTTCCTGAGCTTTCAGTCCATGTTCTAAATAATCTCATGGTCTTCATCATTACTGTTGATTACTGCTCCCTAAGACTCATGGGAGATGTAGTTAGTTTTTGTTTGGAATAAATCCACATTAACTGATCCCACGCTCACATCTGGACTGGAAGCATGCAGCTGGATAGCTTAGCTTAGCATAAAGACATGAAACTGTTTGGCCTGTTTTCACATTTCATTGCTGTAGATTAAACAATCCAGATGTTCTTGCTAAGCTACGCTAAAGATACCCTCAACACAAGGAAGTGTTGAAATGTCCCTTTAACATGAGAAGGAGCCTCCATCTCTTATCTTAGTTTACAGGTGAAGATCCAGAGCTGACACACCTGATTCAGCCTGGACCTAAAACCAGGTCTGAAGTGTCAAACAGGCCCTGAAGGACCCGGCAACACGTCTTCACAGTGAGGGTTTAGGACTGGAGTGTCTCACAACCACAAAAAGACCAACAACAAACACACACAGCGGGTGTTAGTGTGTGTCCTTCAGCTCATTAATCTCCATGGAAACAGCATCCATTATTAACCAGCTTTAAACTGAAACTTCCTGGGGGAGAGGCCACATCTAACACACACACACACTGTGAGGTCAGTCCTTCCCTCAGGCTGCTGATGTCACACTGCCTGCATCATCAGTCATATGATCAATAATCAATATTCAGAGTTGGAGCCTCTTACATAACGAGTCAGAAAGGCAGTGCGGCTGCAGCGACCTCTGACCTTTCAGCCATGTCAGCACAAACACTCGCTGTTTGTCGAACTGACGCTGGAACAAACTGAAAATAATTCAACTTCATCATGAAACGTGGGGGAAACCTCAGAAACATCACTTTTCCAATACGTTTCACAGAGTAATCGATTAATCGATCATTAAACCTGATCACAGACACGCAGACATGTTTGTGTATCATCATCATGTGACACTGACGCTGGCTGAGGATTACTGAGGCTTAGCATGACACACACACACAGTGGATTAGCAGTGACTGTATCACACTCTGACATTAAAATCAGGTTTAACCCTTTGGCGCCGTTTTCTCATCATATCGCTGAAACTGATTTGTACAGGTGTGTCTGCAGGAACGCGTCACCTGACCATCAGGAACACCAGGACATGGCTCTGCGTCTCACTGTGACCACCCCCCGACCTGAACCTGATTCCACCCTGATCCTTAAAACCAGGTGTGAACCCTCAGACAGACGTTTGGAGTTTAAACCCAGCTCACCACAGAGCTGGTAACCTGTGAACAACCTGTGATCAGGTAACACAAACACTCACTGACCAACGGTGTGACTTCCTCACTCACTCTGTCACTCAGAGCGTTCACGCGGTCCTAACCCTCGCAGAGAAAATATCAGCTCATCAAAACAAAATTAATCTGCAACTCATTTATTTATTGACCTGAGGAGCAAAAATACAACTGCAGCTGACGCCTGAAGAGGAAACTGATGACTGTTAGAGGATGTGGTCAGAGAGTGTGTGTGTGTGTGTGTGTGTGTGTGTGCGGTTTCTCTGGTGCCACACAGGGTTTCTGTTCCTGCTCGGACAGGAAGTTGAGCTGCTTTCTGAAGAATCTTCACGAGTCAAAGCTTGTGAAAATCATCCCACAGCGAGGACGCAGAGGACTGAGAGACAAGTCCTAATTTGGTGCTGAGACAGTTTTCATGAAGCTTCAATGGTCATGTGACAGCTGACGCTTGAACAGCAAGATGATGAGTGACAGAGAGGAAGTGAACCAATGAGAAAGAAGCTCTGTTCTCCAATGCTCAGCTGCTGACAAAGGTTCTACCAGAACGTTCTGTGGTTAATAAAGCAGGGGTGTTAGGGATGTTATGTGGATGCTAACTGTTCTAACAGGATGTTCCGTGTGTGATAAAGGTTCTGTGAGGACGTTCCTTCCTGTGTTACAGCAGTGAAACCGGAGCCGTGTGTGTCTGCAGCTCACACTGAAACTCGACTCCTGCAGAACGTCGGCTGTGAAAGTGGAGGAGAAACTTTCAGAGGAACCAGGAACCCTGCCGTACTCTGCAGGTCGCAGCTGTCAATCAATCAATCAATCTATCAATCTATCTGTCTATCTATCTATCAATCACTAACAATCTGTTTGTTTCTGTTATTGATCATAAACACGGACACATGGAGCATAGACACCACAGAGCAGGAACACACCTGAAGACAGACAGGTGGTGTCTCATTCTACCGTCCGTCTCCATGACAACGCTGTCTGTCTCTCACATCGTGTGGATCATCACGTGACACCTCATGACCACATCATAGTTAAAGCCGTTAACGAGGTGACGGCTGCCGTCTGGTCTCTGCTGCTGATCACCTCCAATAATCAATCAATAATCAATCAGCTGACAGAGAGGCAGGTGTGGGTCACCTGTAGGCCCCGCCCCCCTCTGACTAACCTCTTTCTCACAGATGAACAGCTGATCTCCTCTCAGAACCACAAAGCGGTTCTTCCAGATCTCTCTGAAGATCCCTTTACCGCAGAACTTTCTGATCCAGCCGACTTTATCGGGCTGAAAGTTCTGCGACGCCAAGTCCTGCGGACCCTGAACACAGGAAACAGGAAACAGAGTCAGCCAGGTAAAAGTAGAAGAAGAAGCAGAATGACAGTGATTGCATTCACACTGTGAGTTAATGTGTTTTTGTTCAGTAACGTGTGAAATGTTTCAGTCAGCTGACTGGTCTATGACCCAAACCCATTTATCATTTACACTGGAGAACTGGGATCAACAAACTGGTAAATGGTGGAATCTTAAACCAGTTCCACATCAGCTGAATCCAGTTTGGATCCAGTTTTACTGACAGGATCATGAAAGCAGCTTCCTGCTGCTGCTCACTGATGGATGGATTGATGGATCTCCTCCTCTTCCTCACCCCACCCCCCTCCTCTCCTCCCCTCCTCTCCACTTCCCCTCCTCTTCCTCCTCCCCTCTCCTCCTCCCCTCCTCCTCCCGTCCTCTCCTCCTCCTCTTTGTCTCCTTTGTGATGGAGATTCCTTCACCTTCCTGCAGCCGCAACGTCTCCAGCCACCTGAGGAAACTCCACCCACTCTGACTGCTGCTCACTTCTTATTGGCTCAGAGATTTTCACACAGGTAAACACTTTCACACTGAGCTCTGAAGAAATCATTAACACGAAACACAATGGATAAACATACCTGTAAACAATTAAACAAACAACACAACTGCACCTTGTACACACTCATCTCTGCTATTGTTCACAATAGTAACAGTCACAGTAACAGTCACAGTAACAGTCACAGTAGCAGTAACAGTCACAGTAACAGTCACAGTAGCAGTTACAGTTACAGTAACAGTCACAGTAGCAGTAACAGTCACAATAACAGTAACAGTCACAGTAGCAGTAACAGTAACAGTTACAGTTACAGTAACAGTCACAGTTACAGTAACAGTCACAATAACAGTCACAGTCGCAGTAACAGTAACAGTTACAGTAACAGTAACAGTTACAGTTACAGTAACAGTCACAGTAACAGTAGCAGTCACAGTAGCAGTAACAGTAACAGTTACAGTTACAGTAACAGTAACAGTCACAGTAACAGTCACAGTAGCAGTAACAGTCACAATAACAGTAACAGTCACAGTAACAGTAGCAGTAACAGTCACAGTAACAGTAGCAGTCGCAGTCACAGTAGCAGTAACAGTAACAGTCACAGTAACAGTAACAGTCACAGTAACAGTCACAGTAGCAGTAACAGTCACAGTAGCAGTAGCAGTCACAGTAGCAGTAACAGTCACAGTAGCAGTAACAGTAACAGTTACAGTTACAGTAACAGTCACAGTAACAGTAACAGTACAGTAACAGTCACAGTAGCAGTAACAGTAACAGTAACAGTCACAGTAACAGTCACAGTAGCAGTAACAGTCACAGTAGCAGTAGCAGTCACATTAGCAGTAACAGTTACAGTAACAGTCACAGTAGCAGTAACAGTAACAGTTACAGTTACAGTAACAGTCACAGTAGCAGTAACAGTCACAATAACAGTCACAGTCGCAGTAACAGTAACAGTTACAGTTACAGTTACAGTAACAGTCACAGTAACAGTAACAGTCACAGTAGCAGTAACAGTCACAGTAACAGTCACAGTAGCAGTAACAGTCACAGTAGCAGTAGCAGTCACAGTAGCAGTAACAGTTACAGTAACAGTCACAGTAGCAGTAACAGTAACAGTTACAGTTACAGTAACAGTCACAGTAGCAGTAACAGTCACAATAACAGTCACAGTCGCAGTAACAGTAACAGTTACAGTTACAGTAACAGTCACAGTAACAGTAACAGTCACAGTACAGTAGCAGTAACAGTCACAGTAACAGTCACAGTAGCAGTAACAGTCACAGTAGCAGTAGCAGTCACAGTAGCAGTAACAGTTACAGTAACAGTCACAGTAGCAGTAGCAGTAGCAGTAGCAGTCACAGTAACAGTAACAGTCACAGTAGCAGTAACAGTAACAGTTACAGTTACAGTAACAGTCACAGTAGCAGTAACAGTCACAATAACAGTCACAGTCGCAGTAACAGTAACAGTTACAGTTACAGTAACAGTCACAGTAACAGTAGCAGTCACAGTAGCAGTAACAGTAACAGTTACAGTTACAGTAACAGTAACAGTCACAGTAACAGTCACAGTAGCAGTAACAGTCACAATAACAGTAACAGTCACAGTAACAGTAGCAGTAACAGTCACAGTAACAGTAGCAGTCACAGTCACAGTAGCAGTAACAGTAACAGTCACAGTAACAGTAACAGTCACAGTAACAGTCACAGTAGCAGTAACAGTCACAGTAGCAGTAGCAGTCACAGTAGCAGTAACAGTAACAGTTACAGTTACAGTAACAGTCACAGTAACAGTAACAGTCACAGTAGCAGTAACAGTAACAGTCACAGTAACAGTCACAGTAGCAGTAACAGTCACAGTAGCAGTAGCAGTCACAGTAGCAGTAACAGTTACAGTAACAGTCACAGTAGCAGTAGCAGTCACAGTAACAGTAACAGTCACAGTAACAGTCACAGTAGCAGTAACAGTCACAGTAACAGTAACAGTCACAGTAACAGTCACAGTAGCAGTAGCAGTCACAGTAACAGTAACAGTCACAGTAACAGTCACAGTAGCAGTAGCAGTCACAGTAGCAGTAACAGTTACAGTAACAGTCACAGTAGCAGTAACAGTCACAGTAGCAGTAACAGTCACCGTACTGTGACTGAGGTTGTTGGGAATCTCCTGTCCACTTGTTTCCATCAGCCTTTGCTTTTATTTATTGGTTTCTGGTGATTTCACAGCTGCACATCAGATCATTGTGTTGTTGATGGATGAATGAATGAATGAGTGTTTAATCCGTTCAGACAGA
Source organism: Toxotes chatareus (assembly GCA_016801885.1). Taxonomy (NCBI): domain Eukaryota; kingdom Metazoa; phylum Chordata; class Actinopteri; family Toxotidae; genus Toxotes; species Toxotes chatareus. Next base: position 246,319 of record CM028886.1, on the reverse strand, counting down.
CTGAGGTATGAACGTAAAGCTTTTCATTTTCTGTTTTACTGATTTCATTTCATCTGAAATACTTTGATGTGGTTCGTCACATCGTCAGAGCTAAAGGCAGCTGCCTGCGTGTGTGTGTGTGTGTGTTTGCGTTTATGTGTGTGTGTTTGTGTTTATGTGTTTGTGTTTGTGTTTGTGTGTGTGTGTGTGTGTGTGTGTTTGTGTGTGTGTGTGTTTGTGTTTATGTGTTTGTATTTGTGTTTGTGTGTGTGTGTGTGTGTGTGTGTGTGTGTGTGTGTGTGTGTGTGTGTGTGTGTGTATTTCTTGTGTGTGTCTGTAACGTGAGTTCACTTCTCTCCCGTTAACGGAGTGAAACCGGAGCTGCTCCACAGATTAACCGTCACTCCGCTCAGCGTTTCCCCGTTTAGCTCTTTATTCGATTTTTAAATGATGCATCGATTAATCGACACTCGATCAAACTCCTTCCCTCTTCATGAACTCATCAGTTTATCTTTTTCTCACTTTTCGTCTTTTAACTGCTTAAATCATTAGTAACGCTCTTATTCTGAAACGCGGAAGTGGGGTCGTAAGCCCGCTAGCGGCCGTTGTTACCTTCAAAATAAAGGCTTAAAACTAATCCTTGAGGCTTTTGTTCCTCGAGCTTCGGTTTAACGTTATAAAACCGAGCGTCACGAGCCGCCGCTGGTCGGTGTCGGTTCCGATAACACTCACCCGTTTCCCGGAGTGGTTCTTCTTCATGCTGGCGGCTGTCAGGCTGCCGGCGGCGGACCAGTGTCGGTACTTCACCTACTTTCACGGTAACTCCGTTATGTGTCCACAGTGCGCGGCAGAGCGGCGGGAGGAGGAGATAAAAGCGGGTTCAAAGCAGTTAAAGTCCCGCAGGCAGGACCGGAGCCTCCGCCGCTCCTCAGCTGTTGGTCCCGGCTGTGACTCTGCTCGTCGCCCCGCTGCTCCGTGCTGCTGCCGCAGGGCTCCGCTGGGCTCTGACCGGCCAGGAGCCGCTCTCTGAGTCGGTGTCCGGTTACTCCTCCTCCCCCTCCTCTGGACGCCCCGCTGGCTCAGCGGCTCCTCGGCAGCCCCACAGCGCCCCCCGCCGGCAGAAAAAAGACCCTATCGTGTGGCCAAAAGTATGCGGACAGCCCTGCTCTGGGTCTGTGTGCCTTGGTTCCAGTTCTGTCTCTGTCCTGTTGAACACAACATAAAAGAACGGTTCCCTGTCAGGTGTGGAGGAACACACAACAACAACACAACACAACAGGACATCACAATAACACACACGTTAAAGATGTGAAGTGGAATAAGAGGAAGGAAGTGAGTCAGTGTACATTTAAAGAAAGAGAGAAGAAGAGGTCTGATTTTAGTGCAGTGTACAGAACACGGGAGCTGAGCTGAGTCAAACCTGGACAGTGAAGTCACAAGACGCTCAGCAAAGTTTGTTCTAAGAGAGCAGCTCTGCTGCAACATGAATTCTTCTTAAAGGGTTTTTACTTCAGCGTCACTGTGACTCTGCTGCCACCTGCTGATACATCAGTTCTCTACAACCCACTGCTTCAGATCGATCAATAGAGCAATATTAGATTTTTGTATCTAAACGACTTTCCTCTGATCACATCTGGACCAGCAACTTTTTAAAAGATCAATTTTCTACCAGAACATTTATTCAAATGAAAATAGGCTCAGTCTCCCCTGCAACAAAACAGTTATCTGTGTTATTGATTAATCAATTATTTTCTAGATTGATCAGATGTTTAGTGAGTACCAAATGTCTGAGACAGCCCAGTATCTGAGCTTCCTGTGTGACGTCTGAAATCCAGACATTCAGTTTTCTGACAGAGAAAAACTGAAAATCTGAGGCTCTGGAGAAACCAGAGAAAATTAAAGGAGTTTTATTAATAAACAACTCAAATGATTCATCAGTTTTCAAACTTACTGCTTGATTTTGTGATGATTGATTAATCAACAAATTGTTTCAGCTCTACGGAGAATGAAGTTCCAGGTTGCGTAACCTGTGATTTCAGTTTTAGAATGTTGAGGCTTCACAGACTGTGTTGTATACAGTTGTTTTAATGTGACTTGATTCAGACATGAGACAGAAATGTGATGGTAAATAAGCACAGCGTTTGCAGATGGAGCCGAGGGCCTGAAAACGGCTGAAGTCAGTGGAATGTCCTCTTAAATGACAAAAACATGTCTGTGTGTTAGAAAGTGAAGCAGCTGCAGCTCTGCTGACTGTACAACAGCTGACACACACACCTGTCTGCTGTTTGTGCGTAACATCGGAACTGCTTGAATTTTGTAATTAATGATGTCTGCAGCTAGCAGCAGTTAGCTCCACATGCTAACCACCTGCCAACAGACTGCATGTGCTCTAACCTCTGACTGCCCACATCACCTGTTGGTCTCAGTGGTCTCCATGGTAACCACTTCAATCAGACTTTACACTCCACCAACATGTTCAGCCTCGTGTTTGCGGTTTGTGGGGACCGATTGATGGTTACATGTGAGAATGCTGTCCCTCTAACACTGTCCACTTCCTGTGTGTATCATGTTTTATTTTGATTGTGGAAGGAGCTGTATGAATAACACTCACCTGAACTTTTCTCACTGGTCAGACCAGTCTGAACTAAATTCAGTAGGGAAAAAAACTCACGTTGAATTCACAAATTCAACTGAAAGAACTTTTTCATGACTTGTGGGAGCATTTCCATTTTTCAGTACTAGAGTCGACCATCTTCACACTTATCTTGATTTTATGCAGACAAATTGAGATACACTTCTCATGCTCTTCATGCTTTATGTAGAATTAATTTAACTCCTGTTTGAGTGCGATCAGTTTAATTTAACTCTCTGTCAACAAATAGTTGTCATTTAAATACAGAAAGTTTGACAAAAACATCTCATCACAAGGAAACATCAGGGGGGCGACGGGAAATAAATGGAACATGAGAGGAACATAAAGGAAGAATTAAGAGAACACAGACGGACCATGCAAATAAAAGAACATCCAGTCCAACCTTACATGCATACAGGTAAGAGGTCACTTGCCAATCAGGCACCATGTTCTCAGTTCAGACCATACAAACATGTCTTTTACAACAAGCACAATTTTATGCTATACTGTCTGAAAACTGTTGACTCTATTTTCAGTACTTGAGTAACAACACATTTACCTTCACATCTGTTTAATAAAGTTTTAGTTCCATAATTGAAAGTAAACTGACAAAAAATATAAATGCTCAAAAATATATGAAATGTTTTTTGTCTTTGTGATTAAAACACCTGACTAGCTTTGATTTAATAATGGAAAGAAATAAAATTGTATTGATTATTAATATTACTGTTATTGCTCCCACCATGGACTCAGGGATGCCTCTGATTGGCTCTCGGCAGCTATCAATCATCACAATCATCACACGGCACTGACGCTTTTTGTTGTCTCTTCCTCTGTCTAACCAGGGCGCTACAGTCTGAGAAGCCTTCACTTCCTCTTTCCCTGTTTAAGAAGTCAGCACGTGTCCTTTAATCCAACCAATCGGGCGCTTTCCTCCCACAGCCTCCTCGCCACCTCGTCATCCCGTCCCTCCGGAGCGGCTTCCCTCTCAGCACAGTCACTGAGACAAACACAAATAAACTCATTTTTGTGACTTATGAGGACATTATACTGAATAGCATTCATTCATTGGAGACTGGCCAAATTTACATACAGAACTGAACACTACAATTAATTACGTGAATTAATTAATTAGTTGAAGAGGAAATCAAACATCCTTGTATGTGAATTTTTCTATGTCCAGACACCTCCCTCCATCCTCTACCTGAAGTATTGTCCAGATCGCCTCTCCAGACCTGGTGTCACGGCGCAGTAAATAGTGGTCTGGCAGCCCTGACTGGGAGTCTTCATGAGCAGCAGGGACGGGAGGCTCAGCAGCACCCCCAGTAAGGGGAACCAGCCCTGAACATGACGACCCAGTTCAGTTCGGATCACACCCGGGTGGAGACAGAACGACGACACTCCAGAGCCTTAAGGATGGGTACAGATGTAAGCTGAGGTCAGTATCATCAGGTAGAAATAACATGTTTACTGACGTGTTTACAAGTATGCCGTTATCTGAACAGTCTGTGACTGTCGAAGAGCTCGGTTTTATTTTCAGCTACATCCCGTCTGGGTTTATGAACAGGCCCAAATGAGGTCATGTGATCTTTATTTGCAGCTCATGCTGAGAAAAAAATATAATGAGATAAGATAAGATAAATCTTTATTGTCATTGCACAATAATGAACCACTACCACTGAGCTATCTTTTTGTTTTCTCATAATATTATTCTTAGTTATTATTCATTATTACTCTCAGCTCCCTCAGCAGCAGCAGACGTAGACGTCCACAGGTCCTTCACTCCCTCTGCTGTCAGACTGTACAACTCAGCTGTTTAGCCGTACTCTGGTCTGGCCTAACTTTTCATCTGTCTCTGGTGGGACTGTGCAAATATTTTTTTCTTTCTCACAGTATCCTCCTCATCACTCCTCCATCACTGTGTAAATTTGTCTATAGCCAGTTTTTACTATTTGATTGTAAATAAGTTTTTTTGCACATTTTTTGTACTTGAATTTCATGCACACTTCTTGTTTTTCTGCACTTTAACATTTTTAGAACCTCTGAGTCGTCGGGCAAGTTCTCTGGAGAACAGGACGTTGGCAAGTTTGCTCTGTCGGTAGCTCTCCAGAGGGCTGTACGGCTTTCTGCTGAAGAACAGGTCATCAAAGTCAATACGACCTGAAGACATAACAAAAAATGATATGTAACAACTGTAGAAACAAACCATGAGACATTATAAACAAACATCAGAGGTCAGGGGTCGTACCGCCCTGGTGGGCGATGGATGACACATTGACCACCCGACTGGGGGCAGAGCTCTTCAGCTTTGGTAGCAGCAGATTAGTCAGCAGGAAGTGACCCAGATGATTGACAGCCAGCTGAGTCTCAAAACCATCCTCTGTCAGCCATTTTGGACACATCATGACTCCTACAGACAGACAGCAGAGAGAGGGACATAAAGAAAGAGGTTGAGAGATAGATGGGGGAGAGAGAGACAGGCGGAGGTATATAGACGGAGAGAGAGGGAGATGAGTAGAGACAGACAGGTGCAAGAAAGTGACGGGGAAGAGACAGACAAAGGGACAGACAGGTAGGGAAAAAGAGACATAGAGAGACACACGTGAGCACACAGACAGGTAAATACTCAGACAGGTTAACACATAGACAGCTGTAGAGACAGACGGAAAGACAGATAAGTGGGCAGACAGGTGCAGAGACAGACAGGTGGACTCACCTGCGTTATTGATGAGGATGTCCAGTCTGTCTTCACTGTCCAGGAAGTCTTTAGCGAACTGCCTGACAGAGTAAACGGAGGCTAGGTCAAGGTGTCTGATCACCACGTTACCATTTCCTGTCATCCGCCGGATCTCCTCGGCTGCCCGCTCCGCCCGGGTAAGATCCCGGCATGCCATCACCACTCTGGCCCCTGATGAACAAAAGAAACACACCTGGTTACCATGAAGAACAACAAATCAAACACACCCACTCACCAAGTGGACTGTTCCAGGGGCCCAGGTGGTGATGGGTGTGTTTGATTCAACGCACACACACTCAACCGTGAATACTAATCCTTATAATCGGCTCAGATCGTCTCAGCCTCTCTGAGCGTTACTTTGACCTCTGACCTCTGTGTGTATGCGTGTGTGTGTTCGATGAGTCATGTCACTTTCACACTGTAGAAACACTAGGCTAAATGTAGTGTGTTTTTCCAGTGATGTCCTTTACTGTTTGAATTAAATTATATTTGATACCAACAGGACAAGTGAAAGCAAAGTATGTTTCCAAAGACTGAATTGTTTTAGTTTTCCAAAATTCTTCCTTGAGCTGATTAACCACCACGGATACTTTGATTTAACAAACATTATAATCGTGTTCGTGTGGCCATACAGGTCTGTGTAATATAAACTGAACCTTGTTTGTGAGTGTCTGCATGTATGCCACGCAGGGAGAGGTGCAACTCACACACAATGTACAAACATATGTTTGTGCAATGTACAACACACAACAAATACAGGCCAAACAGAGCTCAAGCTGAAAGCCAAGTCTTAAAGCTTGGGGGATGTGTGTCCTCAAAAGGTAGGAGAGTCCCCACAATGTCACGGTGTGAGCATGTGTATGTCCCCACAACGTGAGGACTGAATGATCATACACTCTGACCTCTGCGTGCCAGGTCTCTGCTCGTCTCTTTGCCGATGCCGGTGTTCGCTCCCGTGATCAGAACCGTCTTTCCATCCAGACGAACTGAACAACGACACACTCCACCTGCGATCCACCTCCTCAACACCGCCACACCTGTACGCACACACACAGCAGCTGTTACCACAGGGACAACAGCTGTCTGTATGTAATGAATATATCTGTCGTGGATGTTCACGTCTCTGCTGATGATTATTTCAAATAATCCAACATTTATTAAATCCTCTGACGCTCATTTCTGTGTGTGCAGGACAGAAATAAACTAATCTGTAAAGATATAAAGAAACTTTCATCTTTCAGACGTCAGGTGGATTGTAATCTGTCTGTTTTACAAAATGCAGAACATTATTTTTAATCAGTGTCTAACTGAGTAACTCTCAATGAATATTCATTTTATATGTCAGCTGCAAATACCTGTATATACATGTTCATAAAAAGTATGTAAATAAGCAAATAGGCTCTGCAGCAGACTAAGAACCACAGCAGCGCTGTCAGTTACTGACTGGGCAAAAAGACAGATGCTGAAAACTGAAGTAGAATAAAGTAAGAGCAGAGTGTAAAGAGCTGGATCAGGAGTAAACAGGAATGTTGAGTTAATAATAGTCAATCCCCTGATAATCAGCTGCAGCAGCTTTAACACTTTAACACTGTGTGTTTGTAATGTTTTCATCGTTGTAGTTTTTCTATTCGGCTCCTGTCCCTTAATGCTCAGCTGCTTCTGACTGGAGTTACAGCTGGGAGGACGCTCAAAGTCAGGACTTTTAACCACAATGGATGTTTGCACTGTGACTTCAATGTCATTAACAGTGTGGGAACTTTGAGTTTCATCCTGACTTTGGTTACTGAGGATTTTTGCTTGTAAAATGACTGATTCAAAATCATGGAGCAACACCAGAATTAAAAACACAATCAGAGCCCAGAGTCATACATACACATTAAATTGTCTGTCTGTATTCCTTCTTTACAGCTGACTTTGTTGGTTTTAAGTTATTATTATTATCATTAGTTCATCATTGTTAGTAGCAGCAGCACTTTGTTTGTTTCACTCTGAATTTTACAGTGAAAACAAAACATGGGCTGTAAATTAGTTCCAGTAAGACACAGACAATGAATGAATGAATGAATGTTTCACATTAATCTGAAGGTTAAAAGTATAAAAATAAAACTGTTCTCTGTTGTGTTCTATGCAGACAGTAAGTCAATGATCATCAATCAGAGGTGAAATCTTACAGATCAAACTGAGTCCGAGCAGAGCTCCACATCTCAGCAGCAGTCCTCCCTGGCCCTCCTCCCCTGGCCCCAGCTCCGGCTCTGGGTCCAATCCGCCGCCACCCCCGGGCCATGGCAGCACCAGGAATCCTCCTGGAGCCGCAGCTCTCATCCCAACAGATCCAAACAGACCAAAGAGAACTAACCGAGCTGAGCTGGGACAGAAGGGAGTGGCAGATTAACAGATTAGAGCAGATTATCTACTACAGAGCTGCTCTGGGATCAGAGACAGGAAGGATCGCTGTCCAATGAAAAGCACGTTTCACCATTTCCAACAGGTCAACCAAAAAGCCTGTAAACCTTCTGAAACCCTTTGTTTGTGAGCTTTGAATTTATTAAAGTCCATTTATTAATCCATATTTTTTAGCTTTATTATTTCAGTCTATTTAAATGTTATATTGAAAAGTATGAGTGCGCAGACTCTTTTCTTTGATGTGCTTTGAATTCATTTTTCACACAGTTATATTTACAAAGGACAGAAGTGTATAAAGGCACAGTTACTGTTCTGTGTTATAACCTACACACTTCATCTCCTATCAGCCGCACAGCTTTCTAACAAGGTCTGGAGAAAGGTCTGGGACTGACCCAGTCACTGTTCACTAACTAAAACCAAATTTCTTCATGGATTTTACACTCACATTTACAAAATAATAAATAATAATAAAAATCAATGACTGACATTTTTATTATTTTAAAATCAGTTAAGTTTTGTGTGTAAAATCTGAAATATGAATGTACAATAAATATAATGCTGTCAGAAATTCAATATTAAAGGAGTACAGACGGCTGTCAGAGGCCGGCAGTACAAAAGGACCTCAGTAAATGTCGTCGACTCAGCGATGATTCGATTAAGCTGCTTGTTTATTGACAGGAAATTAATCCATAACTAATCTGATAACTGATGATTCATTTTAAACCATTTCAGATTCTCTGGTTTTAGCTCCTCAGATGTGAATATTGTCTGCTTTCTTTAGTCTCAGTATCTCAGACTGTTGGTTGGACATTTGAAATCATACTGGACACTTTGTGGGACATAGAACTGACGAAATAATGAAAATAATGTCTTTGCTTGTTTTTGCTTTCTCTCAGGGAGCAGAGCGCGCTGCGTGGTGCTGGGCACAGTGAACAAACATTTAATGCGCAGTAACATTAGAAACATCTGAATCTACACAGTCCTTTGTTTGTTTTTCCTAAAAGCGTTTTGTTTCCAACACCCCCCAGTGACGTCAGAATAAGTAGCCCCGCCCCGCCAGAAAACAACAAAAACAAAATGGCGTCCTCCCCTCAGACTGGCGCGTTGTTCGGGCGTCTCTGGGTCTCACTGTGGACCTGCTGGCGTGTTTGTTAGTGAGCCTGCGGCTGCTGTCCCCGTCGGCCCGGTTTACCAGAGACACACCGGCCTCTGCGGGGCGTTTCACGGCCTCCGGTCTGAAAACCCGCGGCAGACCGCACTTCAGCTCCTCCAGAAAATTTTACACCGACCAATGAGAGGCAGCGCGATTTAAAGGGGAAGTGACATAAAAATGGTGCGGGCCAATCAGCGACTCTGACACGAAAACGAGGAGGAAGTCCAGCCCCCGCACCGCCCCCCCTCCCCCCGTCGAACCGGAGCGCGCCTTGAGAAAAACTGTACGAGCCCGTCCGTGCTCCGCTGTACCGGCCCGTGGCTTCGGCAGCAGGTAAGCCCGGCTCCGTCCGTCCGGCTCAGCCCGGGCTACACGCCGCCGGCTCCTCTGTATCCGACCGGAGCGTCTCGGAAGTGCTCGGTGTGTTGTAAGTAGCTGCTGGCGGAGGGGCGGTGCAGACAGGCAGTGAAACAAGCGCACCACGGTGCTTGGTGTGCGCGGCGGTGGGCTGTGCTGCACTGAGTCTGGGTCCGTGTGCACAGTGACCCACGTCAAGCAGCTACTGGTTTAACTGGTGTCTCTGGGGGTATTTACCTGCGCGGACTGGGTTTCTCCCCCCGCGGGGACAGACACGTTTTACTCGGGTGTAAAGAGACAGAGAGCCCGGGAGCGCCCCCTGCGGCCGTAGCCCGACACTACACACCTGCCTGGGTTTGTTACACCTGTTTCCTTTGTTCACAGCAGCACAGGTAACTAAACACCTGCAGAGAAAGTGAAGAGCTCAGAGCTTTGCCAGATGTTTTTGTGTTAACTTTTAGGTTTAGTTTCGATCAACATTTAAAAGTTTGACGGAAAAAGTTTAACACTGAAGCACAAAGGTGTCAAAGCCTGGACAGTGGACAGTCATGTCCAGTTCATGTCTGTGTTGGTGGACGTGGTCACAGAGGCTGAATCAGCTGAACTCAGAAAGTTCAAAAAGTCATTTTAATATAAGGAATAATTCCAACTGGGTTTTGTCAGGAAACGTGTTGAATGTACTTTAGTGAACCTGCAGAAATCCTGGTTGTGTTTTTATTGTTTCCATAGCAACATGGATACAGAGCTGTTTATGGAATGTGAGGAGGAGGAGCTGGAGCCATGGCAACAGGTGGACGACAGCGTGGAGGAAGACGAGATGGACTTTGACAGTTATGGCGAGCCAGGTAAGACCATACACACACACACACACACTCACACACACACACACACACACACAACATCCTCTAAAATAATACCTGTTTCTCTCCAGTGGAAGATTCTCCATCTCCTTTGCCGGCCTCTGAGACTCCGCCCCCCAAGACTCCTCCATCCATCGCACCTGCTCCAACAGGTGTGTGTGTCTGTGCAGTGTGTGTGTGTGTCTGTGTCTGTGCATCTGTGCAGTGTGTCTGTGCAGTGTGTGTGTGTGTGTGTGTGTCTGTGCAGTGTGTGTGTGTCTGTGTCTGTGCAGTGTGTGTGTGTCTGTGTCTGTGCAGTGTGTGTGTGTCTGTGCATCTGTGCAGTGTGTGTGTGTGTGTGTCTGTGTCTGTGCAGTGTGTGTGTGTCTGTGCATCTGTGCAGTGTGTCTGTGCAGTGTGTGTGTGTCTGTGCAGTGTGTGTGTGTGTGTGTGTGTGTGTGTGTGTGTGTGTCTGTGTCTGTGCAGTGTGTGTGTGTCTGTGCATCTGTGCAGTGTGTGTGTGTCTGTGCAGTGTGTGCATCTGTGCAGTGTGTGTGTGTCTGTGCAGTGTGTGTGTGTGTGTGTGTGTGTGTGTGTGTGTCTGTGTCTGTGCAGTGTGTGTGTGTCTGTGCATCTGTGCAGTGTGTGTGTGTCTGTGCAGTGTGTGTGTCTGTGCAGTGTGTGTGTGTGTGCGTCTGTGCAGTGTGTGTGTCTGTGCAGTGTGTGTGTGTGTGTGTGTGTGTCTGTGCAGAGCTCAGACCTGTGACACCAGGGAGAAAAGAGACAAGTTTGACTTCACACCAAGCAGCTGGAGAGGGACATTACACTCACACCTGTCCTTGAACCTGGTCAACGGTCTGTTACTGGCAAAGTGGGAAGACAAATTGAAGACACAAATAGGATCATCCCACAAACAAACAAAGAAGGGAAAAAGCTCTGTGGACTCGACTGCTCTGGTCTCCACAGCATTTCACTTTGACTCTGTGTTTTTCTTTTAAAGAAGAAGAGTTAAAGAAAGTAACTTAGAGTAAAGGAGTCAGGTGAGGGGACTCAGCTGGACTTTGACTGAGCCTCAGCTGGATCTGCAGCTCTGCCTGAAAATCCACATCAGTCTATTAAAGCAGGAACATCCGTGTCTTTGCTTTCTTTCTCTTCAGCTTCGCCTCCTGTACAGGTCGTCTCCTCCTCAGTGATGCCTCCTCCTCCTCCATCCATCACCTCCGCCCCCTCCTCTGTCCCACGCTTCCCCGCCTCCACCACACCAGCCGTCTCAGCTCCGCCCCTGTTGGCTCAGGCCCCGCCCCTCATCCTGACGCAGACGGCAGGTGGGACATTTCTTCTCCCAGCGACCCCTGGGACAGGCAATGCCCAGCCCATCCTCCTCACCACCCAGGTACAGAGAACAAACACACCCTCTGCTGTCTTCATGGTAGCTGTCCATGTAGTGTGACAGTAAAGTGCAGTGGAAGCGTTGCTGGGACAGCTGATGAGGGATTGTCCCTGGAAAGAAGGACTAGTTCTGAGAATACAGATGTTCTGTGTCAGTCCAAACCCCTGAGAGCAGGGCACAGCTCGGTCCACCAGGTTCTACCTGGAGCAGTGGAGTTTGTCCACAGAGGGAACCTGTTGTCCTTTCACAGCGAAGCGTCGTGTCTTAGAAAGCGAATGATCTCTGCTCAGTGTCTGTGATGTCGTGTGTTTCCTGTACAGGGTTTCCCAGTACAGACAGTGGTGAACCCCGGTGCTCCCCTGCTCCTGAACCTCCAGCCGGGTCAGACGGTCCAGCCGCTCACCTTGATCCAGTGTAAGACACCCCCCCCGTACCCCCTCCCCCCCACACCCCCAACCTTATAAACAAATTATCAATAAGATCAGATCTGCTCATCGATCCCCGGTTACCTGATCATTGTTACTGTTTCCCCTCCCTGCAGCCTCCTCATTGGGTCAGTTGGTACGGCCCAGTGTGGGCGTGTCCCCTGTCCTCCCCCAGGGCCAGGCTGTCCAGACCAGATCAGGCCCTGCCCCCTCTAGAGGCCCCGCCCAGCCAGGCTCTGCCTTCACCGCCATGCAGCTACCAGCCACACTGACCCTCCGCACCAGCACACCAGGACCCGGTCGGTGCAGTAAAGAACTGATTGGATCGATTGTCTGATGTATTGACTCACTGATTGATCTGTTTTTTCCAGTTAACCTCCAGATGACCCAGGTGGGTGGGGCCAACGCTTTGAAGCTGGCAGGTTCTCCCGCTCTTCCCTCTGGCTCGGCCAACGGAGTCACCAGAGTCTCTGCGTTCAGCAGCAGCATGAGTAGGATGAATACCAGCACAGCTGCCGTGTTAACTCACTGATTCCTGACACAGCAGCCTTTTCTAAACGTTTAAATAACACACCATGACTCCTGGGACTTCCTGTGGATCTGATTGGTTCCTTTTCATTTCAGTTTCCTTCCTGTTCAATACTAAAAGTCATGAACAGAATGAACAAAAACTTATTGATAACTTGAACAGGAACTACGAGCGTTTATCAAAGATACACGATAAGCCACAGTGAGTTTATGGTCCTGTTTGCTCGATGGTACCTGGTCACACCTGCTCACTCAGCTCTCACCTGTTCGCTGAGGAATTGATCGTTACAGTCTTCCTAATGTTGGATAAGTAACATCACATCAATGGTTTCTGTGTGTCACCTGGTCCAGCAGCTGCAGGTCCCGCCCCCTCTGTCATCACGACCCCCGGTGTGACCTCAGCACCGTCCTCCGACCCCCCCAGGGTGGTGATGAGCGTGGAGGAGTTCTACTATGGCACGTTTGAAGGGGACCTGAGTCTGAGGAAGCCACACCCACTGGGAATCAAGACCTCCACCTTCACCTGCCAGATCTGCACACACCTTGCTGAGAACAACCTGAGGTGAGACCGCTGAGCGCCATGCCACACCTGAACACACCTGGGCTGTCAGGTGCAGTGGTCTGTGTGTTGACCTGTTTGTGTGTGCAGGTTGATGCAGCACATGCTCCAGCACTCGGAGCTGATTGGAGGAGGCGGCGGCGACGAGAGGAAGTGCTGCAGGTTCTGTTACCGACAGTTCTCGTCTCCAGTTCAGCTGCAGACCCACCTGGAGCAGGTGCACGGCCCTGCCCTCTCCTCCAGTGAGAACCACACTCGCTCACACACGTGACATATATGAAACAAATATGTGTTGGTCTTGACTTGAAATGTGGGACTTACCTTGAGTTGGCGTGGGAGGAGACTTGTTTGACTGGGGACTTGTGTGTCTGCATTTGACTTGGGTCTTGTTGGTCTTGACTTGGTTTGGGACCTGACTTGAGACCTACCTGTCCTGACATGTGACCTCAGACTTCACCTGTGGTTTTTAAAGTATGTTTATGGGCATTTTATGCTTCTATCAGAGAAGACAGTAGAGAGACGACAGGAAATGAGGGGACAAACGGACAGTGACTGACCTGTAACATGTTGGACACAAACCAGGGACATTGCGTTTCACCTTAAACCAAGTGCACTCTGAAACATAACTTGGACTGGACTTGGGACGTCCCTCTCTTGACTTGGGGCTTGTTGGTGTTGACCGGGGTCTTACCTGTTCAGACTTTGGGACATACGTGTCTGTCTGTCCCTCTCTGTCTCAGGTATGTGTCGTATATGTGAGTGGGCGTTTGAGAACGAGCCGACTTTTTTAAACCACATGAAGTCCAACCACAAACCAGGAGAGATGCCCTACATCTGCCAGGTGAGTCTGACCGCTGACCTTTGACCCCACTGTTTGTCCTCGGGTCTCAGTGTTAGCTCAGGTGTGGCTAACTCAGGTGTGACTTCCAGGTGTGTTCGTATCGCTCATCCTTCTACTCGGACGTCCTGCAGCACTTTGCCAGCTTCCACAGAGACTCGCGCTTCCTGCTGTGTGTTTTCTGTCTGAAGGTGACCAGGAACCCCACCAGCTACCAGCAGCACCTGCTGAGACACCAGGTGACCACACCCACACCTGGTACTGTCACATGGTTACACTCTGAGTTCCCACACTGTGAGTTTCACGCTCAGGTGTCTGTCCTGTGTCACACACATTCAGCAGCGTCTTAGTGAAATGTCTCTGATGGAATTTGTTCTCAGATTTTATTCAGTTCTCCAACAGGCTCCAGCTGATCCTGCAGTCCGCGGGTTTGGCTGACTCAGCAGTTTTCTTTTTATTTAAATACATTTATCACAGGATGCAGCGGTACAGCAACGACCCGGCACACAGAGAACGCAGAGAACAAGGCGAACACAGAGAACACACAGAGAACACACACAGAACACAGAGAACACACAGAGAACACACAGAGAACACACAGAGAACACACAGAGAACAGAGAACACAGAGAACACAGAGAACACAGAGAACACACAGAGAACACAGAGAACACAGAGAACACAGAGAACACAGAGAGAACACAGAGAACACACAGAACACACAGAACACACAGAGAACACACAGAACACAGAGAACACACAGAGAACACAGAGAACACACAGAACACACAGAGAACACAGAGAACACACAGAGACACAGAGACACACAGAGACACACAGAGAACACACAGAGAACACACAGAACACACAGAGAACACACAGAACACACAGAGAACACACAGAGAACACAGAGAACACACAGAGAACGCAGAGAACACACAGAACACAGAGAACACACAGAGAACGCAGAGACACACACAGACACACAGACACACAGAGAACACACAGAACACAGAGAACACAGAGAACACAGAGACACACACAGAGAACACAGAGAGAGACACACAGAGACACACACAGAACACACAGAGAACACACAGAGAACACACAGAACACAGAGAACACACAGAGAACACAGAGAACACAGAGAACACAGAGAACACACAGACACACAGAGAACACACAGAACACAGAGACACACAGAGACACACAGAGAACACAGAGAGACACACACACACAGACACACAGAACAGAGACACACAGAGAACAAGAGAGAACACACAGAGACACACAGAGACACACAGAGAACACAGAGAACACACACAGAACACAGAGAACACACAGAGAACACAGAGAACAAGACACACAGAGAACACACACACACACACAGAACACACAGAGAACACAGAGACACACAGAGAACACAGAGAGAACAACACACAGAGACACAGAGAACACAGAGAACACACAGAGAACGCAGAGAACAAGGCGAACACAGAGAACACACAGAGAACACACAGAGAACACACAGAACACAGAGAACACACAGAGAACACACAGAGAACACAGAGAACACACAGAACACACAGAGAGAACACACAGAGAACACAGAGAACACACACAGAGAACACACAGAGAACACACAGAGAACACACACAGAACACAGAGAACACACAGAGAACACACAGAGAACACAGAGAACACACAGAGAACACAGAGAACACACACACAGAGACACACAGAGAACACACAGAGAACAGAGAACACAGAACACACAGAGAACACACAGAACACAGAGAACACACAGAGAACACACAGAGAACACACAGAACACAGAGAACACACAGAGAACACACAGAACACACAGAGAACACACACAGAGAACACACAGAGAACACACAGAGAACACACAGAGAACACAGAGAACACAGAGAACACAGAGAACACACAGAGAGACACACAGAGACACACAGAGAACACACAGACACACAGAGAACACAGAGAACACAGAGAACACAACACACAGAACACAGAGAGAACACACAGAGAACACACAGAGACACACAGAGAACACACAGAGACACACACACACACAGAGAACACACAGAGAACACAGAGAGACACACAGAGACACACAGAGAGACACAGAGAACACACAGAGACACACAGAGACACACACACAGAGACACACAGAGAACACAGAGAACACAGAGACACACAGAGAACACAGAGAACACACAGAGAACACAGAGAACACACAGAACACACAGAGACACACAGAGACACACAGAGAGAGACACAGAGAACACACAGAGAACACACAGAGAACACAGACACACAGAGACACAGACACAGACACAGAGACACACAGACACAGAGAGAACACAGAGAACACACAGAGAACACAGAGACACACAGAGAACACACAGAGAACACAGAGAACACAGAGAACACAGAGACACACAGAGACACACAGAGACACAGAACACAGACACACAGAACACAGAGAACACACAGAGAACACACAGAGAACACACAGAGACACACAGAGAGACACACAGAACACACAGAGACACACACACAGAGAACACAGAGACACACAGAGACACACAGAGACACACAGAGACACAGAGAACACACAGACACACACAGAGAACACACAGAACACACAGAACACACAGAGACACAGAGAGACACAGACACACACACACAGAGACACACAGAGACACACAGAGACACAGAGACACACACAGAGACACACAGAGAACACACAGAACACAGAGAGACACACAGAGACACACACACAGAACACACAGACACACACAGAGACACACAGACACACAGAAGACACACAGAGACACACAGAGAACACACAGAGACACACAGAGAACACAGAGAACACACAGAGAGACACACAGAGAACACACAGAGACACACAGAGACACAGAGACACACAGAGAACACAGAGACACACAGAGAGACACACAGAGACACACACAGAGACACACAGAGAACACACAGAGAGAACACAGAGAGACACACAGAACACACAGACAGAACACACAGAGACACACAACACACAGAGACACACAGAGACACACAGAGACACACACAGAGACACAGAACACAGAGAACACACAGAACACAGAGAACACACAGAGACACACACAGAGACACACACACAGACACACAGAGAACACACAGAGCACACAGAGAACACACAGAACACACAGAACACAGAGAACACACAGAACACAGAGACACACAGAGAACACAGAGAACGCACAGAGAACACAGAGAACGCACAGAGAACACACAGAGAACACAGAACAATCCTGACAGTGTTTCCCAGACGAACTGATCATCCAGGGCCAATCAGAACCAGTGGCTCAGCTGGTCCCACTGCCAAAGCTGTCCGAGGACAGTAAGGACGGCGTTTAGCTGAATGGACAGTAATTGTTGTGTTAGAAGGTGTCACCAAACCAAAGAAAGTCGTTACTGATCTGAACGTTGTGTAACCTAATTCTGAGAGATCCTGGATGGAGTGATCGGTCTTTTAACCCTGTTTCATTCTGTGTCTCAGATCAATCAGGCCTTCCACTGCAACAGGTGTCGTCTTCAGTTCGTCTTCCTGAAGGACAAAATGCAACACAAACTGGAAAACCACCGCAGCTTCCGTCGACCCGCTCAGCTGGAAGGACTGCCGCCGGGGTCAAAGGTCAGCGCCAGTCTGTTATTATGTCACAGTGAAGAGCGACGGGCTGAATCAGCCGCCGACGCCCTGACCCCGTCGGTTCTTACTGCTGATCCCTGTGTCTCCAGGTGACCATCAGGACCTATGGGAAGCTCAGGCCTCAGATGACATCAGCAGGCGGGAGGCTTCTCCTGACCCCGTCCACCCTCGTCCAGCCAATCCACATCAAGACAGAGCTGCAGAAGTCTGTGATCCAGAGGAACCCCGTGCTCTGCAGACCCCCCCGATCCCCCACCAAGAGACCAGTCAGCCGGCGAGTCCACGTCGGGAGGTGAGACTGATTCGCTCATCGCTCAGTGATTGGTCGGCTGTGTGGGGTTAGGGTTACACACACACACACACAGGTTCAGACGTTTCTCCTGCTCGTCTCCTGCAGGAGTTCATCGTACGATGGAGACCGGTTGGTGTGTTTGGAGTGTGGAACCGACGCCTCCAACTTCTCCGCCCACTACCCGACCCACGTCCACTGTCTGCTGTGTCCCTACAGCAGCTGCTGCTCCAGAGCCTACGCTGCTCACATGATACAGTAAGAGCACTGCAGGCTTTGAGCTGCAGATAAAACTTCTGATGAGTTGGTGTTATTGTTATTATTATTATTGTTATTGTGGACTGACCCTCCACCCTCAGGGCGAAGCCTTCAGGTGATCAGTTACTGTGATCGATAATTCTTATTTGTCTTGTTTATTGTTCATTTCAGCCACCATGTCCCGCGCTCCAAAGACAAAGCTCTTCCTCTGCACAGACTGCCTCCTCCATGGTGAGTAACATGGACTGAAATAAATGGACTGTGGTGAGTTCACTGGATGCTGGGAATCACGCACGGCTTCAGACGATAAAAACATCTTCCTGTTTGTGAGTGCTGCTCTTTGCTGCAGCGGCTGAGTCTGGCCTGCAGGTGTCGCTCTTCCTCACTGTGATGAGTGATGTTTCTGTGTCTGCTCCATCAGTCCGTTCCTGCTGCAGTGCTCTCGCTGCGACTTCAGGCCTCAGAGTGCCGATCAGATGGCCGCTCACCTGCTGACCAACCCGGAGCACCACAGCGCCACCTGTCGCACCAGGAGTAAGACAACACACACACCACACACACACTGAGGGCTGAACACAGCGGTCTGTGGACTCCTGACTAACTTCACAGATGATTTCCTGGAAACAAACCTTTATCGTGACGCCACCTGCTGGTGAAATAAAGACTGGTTCAGCTGGTCCAGTGAACTGTTCAGTCAGAGCACGTTCACCTGTGATAGGTGCAACTAAATGAAGTGTCTCTGGACTTTGTCTCTCTTTTTCTTACAAGGACCAAATAACATCGTTCTGTCCAGGAAACTGAAAGACCTGGAAATGATCCGGAGATCAGTCCTGGGTTCAGAGGCCTGGTCCAAATATTTTCATGTAAACCTGAAAATAATCAGAAGATTTAAGGATTGAGAAACATTTAAAAACAGGAAGTTATGTCAGGCAACATGAAGAAGAAACACTTCAGGCTCTGATCTGTTTCCAGGTCAAAGGTCACATTTGATCAAACCTGGTCCACTGACCGTCTGAACCCGTTTCATTCCTTCAGCTGTGTTCAGACGACGCTCAGGTGGATCTGAGGCTTGCTCAGGTGACTCCACTTGCAGCCAGTGTTCACCTGGTCTGAGGCTGTGCCTCCAGGTTCCAGCTGATTGTCGTTCACTAAGTAGCTCTGTGATAGAAACAGCATCAGAACCAGGCTGGACCTCATCAGACAGAGCCCTCTCACCTGGGAGTCCTCTCACCTGGGAGTCCTCTCACCTGAGAGTCCTCTCACCTGGGAGCCCTCTCACCTGGGAGCCCTCTCACCTGGGAGTCCTCTCACCTGGGTTAGGGTTAGGCTGGCTGCAGTGATTAGTCAGTTTATTCATGACTTGGACAAAATGACACATTTGATGAGTCACTTGTTTCCTGTTTGACATTTTACAGACGAGAAAATTCTCAGCAGATCGATCAATAAGGAAATGAAACGTTATTACACTTCTGATCTGAGTCACATGACAAAGGCAGCAGCATACGGAGGAGGAGTCCTGAGCAGTGATCAGCTGATTAATCAGTTCATTTTAATAATCAATCGTTTTACTCGTTTTAAGCTTGATGAGAAAAAGATGCTGCTTTTCACAGTAAACTGAACACGTGTGAAATTATAACCTGCATCTTTCACTGTCAGACATTTTACAGACAAAACCATTGATCAGTTATCAGAGACAATAATCAGCAGATGGTTTGATAAAGAAACTAGTTTAGCTGTAAACTTTGTCCCTGTTCACACCGTGAGATGTGGCTGAAAGTGGAAGGAAAACCAGGAAGTGGACTTTGACCTAAGAAGATGAATTTCTTCCTGTTTCCAAGGTCAAGATGAAGCTTTGAGGCTCAGCAGTGATTTCAGTAACAGATCCCAGAGGAGGCAGGTCAGGGATTCATGCTGCTGTCAGGTTTTCTTACATGGATCCTGTCCCTCTGCGTTAAAAAAGGTTTTATTTGGTTTGAAATATTTTATTTCGGATTTTTTTAGCTGATTTTCTTTAAACCTCCATTTTATAACACTATCTTTTTTCCTAAATCTCTCTGCCTTTTTTTTCTAATAAGTTTTTTCCTTTGCTGAATACAACATCAAGTCAGAGAGCAGTGAACCTAATGGAGGAAAATCCTTTTGATGACCCTCAAAGAAAAAGAACCAAAGAACAGTAAACAGCTGATCAAACATCCACAGATACGAGATCAGCGAGCTGGCGTCTCCTCTCAGCTTCAGCTTCGTTCTGTTCGCTGTCGAAATAAAAACTCAGCTGCTGCTGCTGAATCTTTCTGTGTCTTCCCGTCCTCATAAACCAGAGTTCCTGGCGGGGGGGGGGCAGTCTCCACAGGACTCGGACAGTGTCCAGCTCCTGGCTTCAGACTGAGCCAGTGTAAATAAAACTGACCTGATTTTGCCTCCTCCTCGACGCCATGGAAACCATGGAGACAAAGGACGTGTAAACAGTGGAGGGATGGTCTTGGATCTCGAACAGTGTGTTTATGCACTGAGGTCCCTTCCTATGTGACATGAGGACACTTTAATCTTTACCTTCTAAAACTCAAGTCTCAGACAGTGACTTAAAGGAGAATCAGTCCTCTGGGATCAGACTTCTCCTCTGAACAGCTGGTTTCAGTCGATTCCCATGGAGCTCGGAGTCAGAGGCAAAATGAACATGTCAAAGATCCATGGAAACATCTGTAGTCAGTTTAATCATATGCTCCAATCAGCCGTTCCTTCATCTGTAAGCTCTAAACTCCCGGTTCTTCCTGGTTCTGGCTTCGTTACATTCAGGACCGAGTTCCAAATGCTTCTGTTTACTTTTAGGGCCTGACGCAGTTTGGCTCCGTCATATTAGTGAGTTACTGATCTCAGATGCAGATCCAGACCTCTCAACACGGTCTCCTGAACTTCATTGCTTAAAGTTCAGCGCTCACAGTGAGCAGGCAGCTGCTGTAAGGTCAGGCTTAATTATAAGGTCCTTGTTTGTCTGCACAGCTCAAAAAGGGACAAAAAGAACAACTTTATTGTGAGACAAACGTGTTAATAAAGTTGTTTGTAATTCTACAGCTGCAGCAGTTTTGACCTCTTCAGACGTTCGGCCTCCTGCAGCTCTGACTAACTGTAGATTTACACAGTAAATTAAAACACAACATAAGTAGATCTGTTGTGGAGACACTGAGTGTTTGAACCTTACTTAACATATACATTAACAGTGAAGAGATGGATTATGGGGCAGTGGTCTGAGGATTTCCTCCAGCTGTTTTCAAAGAACACTTGTTGATTTTGTTATGATACCGATATTTCTAAAAATAATTTAATAACGTTACTTTTTATACTTTTTTTTCCTGCTTTTTTTCAGCGTACGTTGAACCTGACATCCACTTCTGCCACGAACACAAGCAGCGTTCCTCAGAGGAGAAGGAACCAGTCCAGGAAACGGACTTGCCTGATCCATCCTGGAGGTCAGCAGATTGTTGGAAAGAGCCGGCAAAGAGCGACAGCTCCAAGTCCACCATTGTCCCGTTCATGCAGAGCAGTGGGCCTCGTCACTCCCTGTCCAAGAACAGCGACGCCATCGACTTCTTCAACCTGCTCTTCCCTGCAGCACTGGTTGAGCTGATCGCCAGCGAGACCAATGCCCACGCCAAGACCTGCCAGTTCCTGGACTCCTGCCACCCAGACTGGGTCCCTGTCACCACTCATGAGATCAAAGGTTTCATTGGCCTGGTCATTCTGATGGGGATCCAGAACCTACCCGATCCATCTCACTACTGGTCCTGGAGTCACTACGACAACAGCTACACCTTTTACCGAGCCATGAGCTTCAAACGCTTCAAGCAGATCGCTGCAAACATCCGCATGGGCAGTTTCACCACAGATGAGTATCGTGCCACCAGCAACCCCACCGACTCGCTGCACATCTTCAGGCCAATGCTGGACATCCTGGGTGGAGCCATCTGGAACACTTACCAGCCAAACTGCTGTCTGACCATTGACAGGGCACTGCTGCCCAGCCTGGAGGAGGAGATTTGCCACGCTAAAGGAAAGCCAAAGGTCCAGCCTCAGGTGTGGCTGCTGTGTGACTCCAAGTCAGGCTACTGCCACCGCTTCTTCATCCAGGTGGGGGAGAAGGTGGGCCAGGAGACAGGCTTCACTGTGGTGCCAGAGCTGGTGCAGGGCCTGGAGGACAAACACCACCAGCTCTACCTGGCCAGCTCGCTTACTTCTGTCCCGCTCATGCAGAAGCTTCTGGACCAGGGCATCTACGCCTCAAGCTCCTTCCCTCCACCCAGCCCCATCCTGCCCAGAGACCTGTGGGAGGAGGGCTCGCTGGAGAAACCTGGGGACTTCCTGCAGAGACAGTTTGGCCCCCTGCTGGCCACCCGCTGGAGGGACACCAAGGAGATGGGCTGCCTGTCGACTAATGCAGCTCCAGGTGAGCCGGACACTGTTTGGAGGAGGTCTCAGACCAAAGTGGGGGGCTTGGACCCCATCAACCGCCCCATGGCCTTCCGCCTCCTGCAGGAGAACATGCGAGGGGTCGACATCTGCAAGCAGCTGCTGGCCTGCAACCCACTCGGAGGAATTCCCCTGGACCGGCACTGGCGCAGCCTCTTCTGGTTTCTGATCAACCTGAGCATTGTTAACGCCTTCATTGTGCTGCGGGAGAGTCGCAAAGAGAACCCACCTGCCTGGGTGCAAGACGGCCTTTTTACTCAGGTCAACTTCCGCAAGCGTTTGGGCAACCAGCTCGCCAAATGTGCCCAAAAGTACTTTGAGACTATGGAGATCGCCAGCTCTCGTGGGATGAGGGTGGAGGTGGCAGAACCAGTTAAACAAAGACACAGGATGACAAAGATTAGTGCGATCTCCAAACGGTGCAAGAACTGCAACTTGAAGAACATCCGCCATGAGAGTGTGTACGGCTGTGTCGCCTGTAAAGCCAACCTGTGCAAACAGCCGAGCTGCTTCTGGGAATATCACGGCATGTCGCCTCTACACAAAGGTCAGTATTTGAGACCATTTATTTCAAAAGCTCCTGCTCAGTTCTGTCACTCAAGAGTTGATTTATTTCTTTTCAGAATTAAAGATGCATGTTTAATGTTTTTAACAGGATCAGCCAAAGTTGGATTTCTCAAGGACAGAATAAGGTAATCACTTCACTAAAATGTGTTCACACAGAAACTATTTTTTCCAAATTTATTTCATTTGTTGTTCATTTGAAATTCTGTTGTTTTTGAGTCTTAAGTATTGAAGATTTGTCTTTAATGTCATTGGAAGATTTGAACAAAACAAGAGTCCAGTGTTTTTTCTTCTGTGTTTTGTTAGAAGTTGTTGTTGCTCTGCTGTTGTCTTGGGAAAAATATTGACAAATGTGCGTTTGATTCTTTGTGCTGCAGTGGAGCGGTCGAGGTGGATGAGGTTGAGGACAACATGGACGAGGCAATGGCCCCCGTGGAGGACATGGACTTTTCTGATGATGAGAGACTGGATAATCTGGATGACATTGATGAAGAAACTGAAGCTGTTAAGGAAGAAATGATCAAAGATGTAAAGCATCCAGTGCCTCATCTGCCATCAACAACTAATGGCCACGCCCAACCAGCAACCATCTTGCCTGCTTCTAAAGAGCGCAATGATTTCTTCACTGCCCGTCAGCTCAGAATCGCCCTGTTCGCTTTGTGTGATGGACTCCGCCAAGCCTCAAGGGTCTTTTCAACCGAGATCCACCTCATTCGGACATGGCTGAAGGAAGCCAAGAAGCATTTGAGGCAAACTGAACAGGAAGAGAAAGTCTGCACTGATGGCAGGGATCGCATGGTGGCCTGGGTGCTGTCCATGCGTGAGCAGCAGCTTCCGATCACAGAGAGTAACCTCTTCCACAAAGCTTCCACACTGAAGAAGAAGGGAGGTTTCAGTGACTCCTTCCGAATCTCCTACGACTGGGCGGTGAGCTTCATGCTGCGGCACCGGCTGGGCGTACAGAGCATCGGCAGAGCTGCCACACTGACTCGCACCCTCCCAGCTTCCCTGGAGGACAAAGTCAGGTCATTCAGAGAGTTCACCCAGAAGATCATTCAGGTTCACAAGCTATCAGAAAGTACTGTAGCTGCTATGGATGAGCTGTGTTTCTTTGTGGATTTGAGGTTAGTCCAGGACAAGTCTCGCCGCTCAGACGCCCTGGAATTTACTGGGTCTTTACCTCTGGTCACTGTCTACCTGACAGCACTGGCAGATGGTACCATGCTGCCATCTCTGGTGCTGGCGAACAGGCAGCTGGCTGAGAAAGTCCTGCCAGAGTTCATTCTGCTGGAGGCTGGTCCAGAGAGTCTCTTACTAGAGGAAGCCTTGGATCTCTGGACTAACAAGGTCTGGCTGCAGCATGTGTCCAGTCTAACTCCACTCAGTAAATCAGTGCTGGTCTTGGACCGACACCGGGAACACATGGGAGATCAGTTCCTTACTTCCATCAGTGGATCGGGTACCCTCCCAGCGGTGATTCCTGGAGGTTGCGCCTTCTGCCTTCAGCCTCTGGAGGTTTGTGTGAAGCCGGTTCTACAGCGCTTCATGCTGCAGCGCTGGGCAACATTCATTGTCAGTAATCCAAAGGAGCTGGAGGAAACGTCACCCCACCGGCTCCAAGCAAATGTGGCCCAGCTGCTGGTTGACTGGTTGGTTGAGGCCCTGACGCACTTGAACAAACTCCCCGAGCTTTGGAAGAAGTCATTTAGGCTGATGGGTCTTCTGCCGGAGGAGGAGGAGAAAGAGGGGATGACAAGTCAGAGACCAGAGGAGATCCAGCTAGACCTCCTTAGGACCGTGACAGAGACCCTGCTGGGTGCTGAAGCTCTGGAAGCCAGTTCTCCTGATGTGTTGGAGCTGGAAGACGAAGAGGACACTAAGGAGGAAGAAGCAAAGGAGACATCAGAGGAGAAACACGAGGACAGAGAAGAGATAGAGAAGGAGGTTAAAGATGGAAGGAAGGAGACGGAAGAGAAAAGGAAGACAACAGAGGAGGAAGGCATGCAAGAGGACGTGGAGGAGGACAAAAAAGGGGAGGTTAAGACAATAGAGGAGGACAGTGAGGAGGAAGGAAAGGCTACAGAGGAGGACAGAAAGGAAGTAAACAAGGAGAAACGAGCGACCAGGATTGTGATAGGAGAGGAAGTTGGGGATGAGTGGAAAATAAAGAACAGGACAGAAGCTGTAGAGGCTGACGGAGACGAGGACGGCAGGACAGGCAAAAGCTGAGCAGACAGTGGATAAAGGACTGTAAACACCGGACAGTCGTCCCCAAAAAGAAGCATGAAGGGAGCCTGAAAACCAAATTTGAGAGGGTTCGGGGATGGACATGGGGTGATGTTAAGACGGGACAACAGGGAGTAACCAGCCCAGCTGAGTGTGAAAAGCTGGATCAGCTGTCAGTCAAAGGACACCCACCCTCAAATGCACATTTCTTCAAGTGGACTTCAAGCCCTGGTCTGCTACAGGTTTGTGTTTGAACACTGACCACATAAAGTCCACTACAGGATCCAGTCCTGCTGGAAAGTGGACATGATGATGTAGATATGATAATATACCACAGTCCTGGACATAGGTCAAACTGTCCTGACTGTCTCTCTCAGCACAGCAGCATGTAGTGGACATCAGAGGAACTGATTGTTTGGGAAATGAATGCTGAGTCACATTGACAGAAAGCAGGGGGCAGTAGTTTGTTGTTGGCTTGTGTTGGTTTCACAGAGCAGAGGCAGGAACACACCAGCCCACAGGAAGTCACATTCAAACCCTCGTTCTGTCGCCAGCTGACTTTCACCTTTCACCACATTTTCAGTGTTCGGTTTTATTGGGTTAAAAAACAGGCCTTAACTGGTGTTTCTGTCCGTCGGTGATGTTTACAGATGAAACAAGCTGCAGACGGTTGATGACTTTACGATGGTGTTTTCCTGCCTTGAGGCTGAAGCTGAACATTCGAGCTCCGACTGCAGAGCATCCAGTCGGCCAATCTGTGTCTCCATCTGTCCGTTGGACAGGCACATGCTCACATGTGCAGATGGTTGGAGGTTTCCCAGCATGCACATGGTGGGCAGGTTGAGTCAGTGATGGTTACCATGCAGCCAAAGGGGGAAAGTTCAGCTGATGCTCATACAGAACGTTTGTTTTATTTTAAAACTCAGATTATGATAAATCAAATAAATCCTTTGATAAAGATCTAATTGTGGTTATTAAATAATGTGACTGAGACGAAACACTTTCACATCTGTTGGGCCCTTTTTTTTTACCCTCCAGGAATATGAATACAGTAATGTATACAATAAATGAATTTGATGGTAATTTAACATGTTAGTGTCACGTCAACAAACACCTGCGTCACTTCTCCGTAAGCGCCCTGTCATCCTGTCGGACCTACAACACCCCTGAACCTGCTGACGTCACTGGTCTGATGAAGCTGGACGAGCAGCAGCAGAATTCACTGGAATCACATAAAGTGCTCAAACTCATGATAAAATGTTGGAGGCGAACGCCACGACGGTCGAGAGTCCAAACGTTTTGATAGTTGTAAAATCAATGATTCTGCCTCTACACGCTCGGCGTGCTGTGTCAGGTGTGCAGCCTGCTGTGACGAGACCAGGTAATAAAATCAGTCACATGACCAAGCACATCCAGTGAGGTTGAAGCTTTTCAGATTTTTGGTGCAGGTTTATGGACAACACGTCAACATCTGCTAAGACAGTCCAATGTTTCAGACTTTGTCAGGGACAGAACAAGAACGTCCTGGACGTACTTCTGTCAATGTCCACAAAAATGGTTCCACAGCGACGGGTGTCCACATGTTAGGAAGTAAATAGTTTAAACAAGTGATCAAATCCTGTCAAAGACACGTTGAAGGGAATCATCACGAAAGTTCTTATTTGAAATTATTGGACTAAAAGTTTTTTAATGTCTCACGTCCCTGTCTCTGCAGCAACAGAGCCATCGAACAGAGATTTAATCTGCAGGGCATCAGAAAGTCCTGAGGGACCAGACTGAGTCCAGGACATGGCAGCAGAGAGCACACTGAGGACAGGTGGAACCATGTGTTACCTGTCAGTGATCAAGAATCTTTGTTGTCGTTCACCAGTCAAAAAAAATTCTGTGGTGATTAAACATTTGACAGACACACACAGTAAAACATTTAGTAAAAAAATTAAACAGTAAAAAGACGGTGCTAGGTGAAGTGCAGCCCTGAGGACGAAACTATCCACCACACTGAGACAGAGATAGGACAGCTGCTCAGACTCACAGTCTGGCTGTGGGACTCCTCTCGGCTCCCGAGCCTTCGTTTGGTTTTCACCTGATCGTACCTGGAAACACGACTGATTCAGCCGAACTCCACGTTCAGCACGAGGATTTCACCGTGAAAGGTCTGTAAGTAACGGCTGTAACATTTGGAAGCGGGGACTCGTACCTCCGCAGTTTGTTTGTTCATGGTTTTGTCCTTTACTGCTCCAGAGTCTGTCCATTTTATTTCAGCAGCTCCGTCCATGCTCCTCCACCTCCAGGGCTCAAGTTTAAAGATCTGACATTAACTTTGGTCAGTGATGAGTAACTGAGCCGACGTTAAAGCACGAGCTGGATGAAGAAAAGCTTCAGACTCTTTCTGAGAGACGAGCTGAAAACTCTAACGTGACAGAACCAGACTGATGTTTTTCTGTTGAATGACTGAATTTGTTCCAGACTGAAATCCACTGGTTTCTCTCTTCAGTCCTCAGTCTGTTTTTTTAAATGTGTGAATTCCACTCGTTGGACCTGATCTCTACACCTGAGACGCTCTGAATAAACCACGGGTTTGTTGGTTCGTGGGCAGCGCGAGCTCCACGCAGCAGGAGGAGTCCAATCTCTGTTTGGGTCTGATCACGAGGCCCAAAACCGATAAATTCAGTCTGTGAAAATCAAACCAAGTCTTCAGAAGCGTCTGATTTTTTCCTCCACAGATAAAACAACACAATTTCTATGAACTTATAACAGAATCTTCATTTTATCAGTATTTTCCAAAACTGTTTGACTGAAGAATAAAAGTCTCTCTGGGCTTCACAGGGTTAACGTTCAGGTTTCATAACCAGTGTGTTAGCCCCACTTCTCCTCTTTGATTGGTTGATGTGGAAACAGCCAAACTCCACCCTCTAGTTTTTCACAGGATCTGGTCTGAGAGAGTCCAGAGCGGCTGACAGCGAGACCTGCACGATCTGATCAGACCAGGAGCTCAGACATGGGTGAGCTCATTTTTATTGGATTTCTTCAATCATGTCTCCATCATCTGTCTCTCGCTCACTCATTCATTCATTCATTCATTCACTCATTCATTCATTCATCAGAAGCTTCTTGTTAGTCTGTCGGGTTGGAGCAGAGCTGCAGCTCTGTTGGTGACCTTTGTTCAGTTTCCTGTCCTCGGCTCTGAAGCTGCTGCTCAGGAGGGAAAAGTAAAGGTGCAGTCTGCGATATTTACCAGATTCCACTGCTTATCTGAGCTCGCAGACCTGAGTCGGCTCCTAAAGACAAAGGTCACGAGACAAAGAACAAACATTCAGGGAAACAAGCTTCAAGTCCAGAAACAGTACAGAGACACGTGCATCAGCAATGAACACGTACTCACTAATTAATATGTTAATTACACCAGATTTCTGATGTCATGTCACGTGACCAACCAGCATCATGGCCGCGCGGTCTCCCCGGTCTGTACGATGGCGAAGGTAAACTGAACACAATGTCACAGGGACTTCATTCATTTTCTATGTGACACCAGCAAATCACTTTGCAAAGCATTGTGGGATTTTAAAGCGAATGACAGGGTCAAAGGTTAAAACAGTGAAACTGAGCCGACCACGATCTTCGCTGTATCTCTGAGGACGTTTTGTCTGAGAGTTCAGACCCGGTTTTAGGGTTCAGGTTTATCACAGCTGGAGGAAGACCTGTGTGTGTGTGTGCGCCCTTTGACCCAGTTGTGTCCAACTGTCCAACTGGAAAGAACATCTGGATGATAGATTTTCATTAGGACTCGTTCATGAATCAGAAAACTAAAATCTAAAACTTTCAGAATCTGCCGATGCTCATGAAATCAACCTTCTGGGAATCCTGGTGATCAGAGAGGGGAACGCCTTAACAACTCATTTGTAGCAGAAGAGACAGATAAAACCTCTGTGTCACGTGACGACTGTTTCCATCCGACGGAGGACGGAGACGTAGCTCAGATAAGAATCGCTTCAGAGAACAGAGACAGGAACAGATCCCAGAGGCATCGGGACGGTTTGATCAAGTCTCAGACTGAACGTCTGAACAGAAGGAACCTGGATCCAGGGTCATCTGCTGTAATCAGCTCTCACCTGGAGGAGGAGACATTGTTTGTACAGAAACACAGACACATCAAAGATAATTAAAAATTGGTAAAATAAGTCACTCAGTTCCTCGCTCAGTAAACCGACCTGCGGCTGCAGTCAGCTGCACGTACAGAAACACTGAGGATACTAACTGGTGTTAGTTAGCTAGCTAACCTGACGTGGCTTTATAGCTCTGCAGCTGGGGAAAAGAAAACCGTGCTTTTAGGTTGAACCAGCTCCAAACAGACTCGAGCACCAGTCCAAACTCTCCAGCTCCAGCTGTTTGTGCGGATCAGAGACTCACACTTCGACTTTCCTTCAGACGTGTCTGGGCAGAAAAAGGATTAGAACTAATGACATGGTATTTACAGGTAACTCAAGACAGTGGAACAAAATCAGACACGTCTAATGGGTCCAAAAGAACCAGACCAGATTCAGACAAGAATTCAAACACGCCTTCCGTGACATGTTTGACATGTGACAGCACCTGTTCATGTGTTCATTGGACTGACCGTGTTATTGTCTCAGAGAACTGTTCTCTTTTCATTCCTATTTACAGGAAATTAGGAAACCGGTAAATTCCAAAAGATGAAAAATCTCAAATCCAAAATACGGATGAAGCGTGTGTTGAATGTTCTGTTCCTCCTGTACAACAGCATCAGAGCCTCAGTGGCTGGGGGGTGGGGGTGGGGGCAGACAGAAGTCTGAATGGGGCTTTGGTTGGATGTTGGACTTGATGGCAGGGAAGTTGTATCAGGCTGCACAGCATGTTGTGTTGTTTGTGCTGCTGTAATTACAGGTGCGTGTCAGTCAGAAGCTCTCTACACTCATGGGTATAACTGATAATTGAAAACACTAATAAAACACCTCCTGCAGAGTTTGGAAGGACTCTTTCCAAGATTGCATCAGTCTGAGCAATAAGAGGTGAACTAAGGACAGAGGGGGCAAAGAGCTGCTGATCCAGTTTACACCACTGTCAGACTGATTGTGTTCATTGCTTCTTCCTGACACGGAGGCTCAGAGTTTGGAGCTCGTCCAGCAGAGGAACTTTCTGGGCGTCAGCTGTGAGCTCAGAGAGTTTGGGTTTTGTCTCAGACGTCTGTAACCTCCAGGACTGAACTCTGCGATGTCAGTGACCTGTTGTTGTGTTTTCTCAGCCAGCTGTTCCGGATGTGGACCAGGATACCGCAGCCCGCTGGACGCCATGAAGGGTGAGACAGCTGTCTGTATTCGTGAGCAGCCCACAGACAAACAATTCCAGCAGTTCAGATTATCAGTTAATGTCCTACTTCCTGCTCAGCTTTAAATGACCCCGTGACCTTTCCTCTGTGGCCACCCTCAAACCTTACCTCTCAGCCCTGCAGCAGCTGTTTTCACCTGTTTCCAGGTCGCCAGCTCACAAAGACCCGTTAAATAAAATCCAGCTGGCGGTGGCCTGCGTTTTTCTTTTTGTCATCAAATCTTTCAAATATAAACGAACAACTGTGTTTATTAATATAATTGAATCTAAACTAACAGGAGTGTGTGTCAGAGGCAGATGTTTCCACCGTTTGTGATCATAACTGTTGATGTGTTAATATGCATTAACGTATGAATTTGTAATAATTTGTATTTTAGCTCACAGAGAAATAATTTGACACGAGCTGAACAAAACATTTTCATTTTACACTGTTAACAGAAGATTACACAACAAAGTCTTCTTTAATTGGCTCTTAAAGGTTTCACTGCTGTTCACACTGTAGGAACCCACGAATGTTCAGGATCAGGTTTGTTCAGACTGTGGCTGTAGTGGACTCTGCAGCCTCAGTGGTCCAGATTTGAGAAGCTCCGAGTTCAGACGGTTTTATTGCTTTTGTGGTTGAAGGTCCTCGAGAGGAGATCGTCTACCTGCCCTGCATCTACCGCAACACCGACACCCTGAAACCTGACTACCTGGCCACTGTCGACATCGACCCAAAATCCCCCAACTACTGCCAGGTAGACCTGCTCATCTGGTCTCCTGCTGAGTGTCTGAACCTGATTCCTGCTGGGTCCTCTCGTCAGCTTCCTCTGCTCCAGTTCATGGGTTTAAAGTCTAAAAGAACCAGTGAAGCTAGCTCATAGTTAACTCTTTCTTTGTGCAGCTTCTTCCTGCTGCTGGATCAGTTTCCCACTCGGACGTCTCACTGTCATTTCTTCCTCCTCCTCCTTTTCTGCATCACTCTTCTGTTCTCTGAAAAGTCTTAAACCTTTGTGCTGATCCAGCAAAATCCATTATTCTTCTAAACTTTCTAAACCAATAGCTGAAGTGACATTTAAACCTTTCTCTGTTTAGACCTGTTGTGACCTTTGACCTCTGCCCTCTCAGGTGATCCACCGGCTGCCAATGCTGAACCTTCGCGACGAGCTGCATCACTCCGGCTGGAACGCCTGCAGCAGCTGCTTCGGAGATGCCTCCAAGAAAAGGAACCGTCTGATTCTGCCCTCGCTCATCTCCTCCAGAGTCTACGTGGTCGACGTTGGGACGAATCCCAGAGCGCCGCAGATACACAAGGTACGACTAACCTGTCTGCAGCTCAGCCAATCAGAGACAGGGCAGTGACGCCATCAGTCCC
Source organism: Toxotes chatareus (assembly GCA_016801885.1). NCBI lineage: Eukaryota > Metazoa > Chordata > Actinopteri > Toxotidae > Toxotes > Toxotes chatareus. The sequence continues at coordinate 214,252 of CM028886.1, read as the reverse complement.
AGCAGAAAGCCAGAATCCTGCTCACTGTTTCAGTAAGTCACTGTTTAAGTGAACTCACCTGGTTATAACCTCTGTGTGTGTGTGACTGTACAGAGTTGGCTGAACAGCCGCCTGTTGACTGGTGGTGATGCTTTAGTGAATCTTCATGTTCTGAGCTATATATAACATCTACTTCCTGTCTGTCCGTCATGAAAAGGGATCCCGCCTCTTGCTGAGGTTTCTCCCATTTAGGGTTTTTGGGAGTTTTTCCTCATCTGGTCCAAGGTTCTGAGGGTCCGAGGTTCTGAGGGTCCGAGGTTCTGAGGGTCCGAGGGTCTTAGGGTCCGAGGTTCTGAGGGTCTGAGGTTCTGAGGACAGAGTGCGTTGTGTCCTGTACTGATTGTTAAGCCTCTTGTGTCAGATTTGTGATTTGTGATACTGGGGTGTATAAATTACCAGCTCATGGTTGTTACACTGGTTGATTTCTTTGGTCAGTTGTGTCTCTGGTCTGTAATCAGCTCTCATACTTGACTTCATCACAGTTCAATGCAACTTGTAAAATGCTTTTTGAAGCAGTGTTTTGGCAAATCGTCCTGGTTATTCTGGAGAAAAAAAAACAGCCACATTCTGAGCCGGTAAAGTTCTTGGTCTGGGACCTTGTCCATCTTCTCTGGTTAAGTCAGAACGAAACTGAAGGCTGAAGCTTGTTTCTCTGGAAGCTGTTTTTCATGCTGAAGTGACAGAAAAAAAACTCAAATTCACTAGAGACAGAAACCTTCACTGTTCTAATCCCAGCTGGATTACTACCTGCCCCTGGGCCCCAGATCCTCAGAAGACCTGAAAGCTCCAGGTTCACCCTGGAGCAATTACTTTGTGGTAATTTGATTAATTATAAGTTTGTTTGGTACATGCAGCAGTAAAGCACAGAACACAAACTGAAACGTGAGGATCCTGAGCTGGCTGCTGCTTTCTCACCTCATCTTCAAACCCTCCATTGTAGAGGGACCCTGAGCGAAAACACAGGGTGGAGAATGTTGGGTTCAGAGAGGCCCACAGTCCACAGCTGACTTTTGCCCTGGGGCCTTATAATGGGCTGGGGCCCTGACCATGACTTGTGAAAACAGCAGCTGTTTTCTTTAGATTTAGAGGAACAGTTCGTTTAGGCTCTGTCAGAGAGCAGAGAGATGGTGACAACATGTTCTGGGGAGGAGGAGGAGGAGGACGGTTCATCCTCAGTTCAGACTGCACGATAAATCCTCTCCCAGCTGCTCTTTACAAAACTTCATATTCAAAGACATTTCACTTGTTGTTGGCGTCAGTCTGATAAATAATCAGAGTACGTCTGAGTGCTGAGTCACAGTGTGATCGTTTAACAGCTAGTTCTCCTCAGAGACTTTAACCAACCCTTGAAGAAGAGAAGTGATACCGGAGACAGCAGTTAGGGTTCTTGGCCTTTCACAGATTTTGTGGTTCTGTTGGTTTCACCAAACTGGGACCTCCGTGAGTACTGGACAGTTTACAGCTGAGTGTGAAGCAGCAGGATGAGAGCCAGCAGTTCCCACACCGAAGTCCTGGTACTCTGCTGGAAACCAGTGGATTGTTCCCTTCAGGCTGGAAGGGAGTTAGTGCCCAAGTGAAGGAGTTCAAGTATGTCAGGGTATCACAGGGCTCTGGGTTCCTATTCTTGTAACACTTCCACTAAGCCTGAATTCAATATTACAGGATCACAAGTTCTGATCCCAGTGAGACTCCAGTCAGGGCCTTCAAGTTTATAGGCTTCTGTCCTGGTAAGTGTCCAGTATCAACAGGTTTATATAGGTTCTGATGTCATGACTCCAGTTGGTATCACAGGAAGCTTGGTTTTGATCCCAATAAAACTACACTGGGTTTTACAGCACTATTCCAGAGTCTCTGCTCAAGATGAGCAGCAAAAGATGAATGGATGTTTTCTGTGAGATACATTTTGATTTGAAAGATGCTGAATGAATAAAAACATCTTGGTGAAGATGAAAACTGAGCTGTGTTTTTGTTGGCCTTTGTTGTCTTCAGATAGTGGAACCAGTGGATCTGTACTGGAAGTGTGACCTGGCGAACCCTCACACTTCTCACTGTCTGGGCAGTGGTCAGATCATGATCAGCTGCTTGGGAGACCCATCCGGCAATGGCAAGGGTGAGAGGTCCAGGAGACCGGACTATAAATCCTCACACACCATGCAGACAGAAAACTGTGAAGGTTTTAGTTTTAACACCACAAAGTAAAGGAATGTCAGAGGAGCTCTCTGACGTGTTGTGAAACCCTTTCGTTATCCACAGTTTAACCAGCTCTGCACAAACTGAACGACAAACCATCTTCACTGATTGTTGTTGTAGCGGCCTCTAGTGGATCGTTTCAGCGTTACACCTGCTTTCATCGCCTCAGGTGGTTTCATCCTACTCGACGGGGAGACGTTCGAGGTGGTCGGCAACTGGGAGCAGCCGGGCGAAACAGTGCCCTTTGGGTATGACTTCTGGTACCAGCCTCGACACAATGTGATGATCAGCACTGAATGGGGTGCACCGAAAGCTCTGGCTGATGGTTTTAATCCTGCCCACATCAAGGAAGGTGAGTTAGGAGGAAACATTTCAACCTTTAAGCTCTTTTATTGTCACGACCGGTTTGATTTCACAGAAATGTCGTCTCAGCACCATAACCCTGACACTCTAGATTACAGGTTCTGATTCTAGCGATGCTCTTTTCTGTAAGGATGGAAGTTTCTTTTCCAGTGATACTACAATCAGCACCACAGGATTATAGCTTCCTCTTGTGCATACCTGTGGTGACACTAAGTCTCTGGTCAGTAATAAGCGTTATTGGTTCTGATACCAGTAACATTTTAGTCAGTAACGGGGGGTTCTAAGCTCTGATCCCACGAAGTCTTCAGTCAGTACTGCAAGGTTCAACAGTCCTATTCCAACGAGTCTCATTCAGTAAATCTGAGCTCTAGATCCTGATCCTCAAAAGTCTCCTGTTCTAGGTTCTAATCTGTGTCTCTAGTCAGTACAGCAGGGCTACACACGTGACACGTTCATGTGATGCAGTAAAGCGAAAGCCAATCCTGTCCACATGTCCAAAACATGTCAAACTACCTGTTACACACCTGTGATTATCGCAGGTCACTACGGCCGCTGCCTCCACGTTTGGGACTGGACCACCCACAGGAAACTACAGACACTGGATCTGGGTGAAGAAGGTGCTATTCCCCTTGAGGTCCGATTCCTCCATGACCCCAATGCCACCGAGGGCTTCGTGGGATGTGCTCTTAATTCAACGGTCTTCAGATTCTACAAAACACCAGTTAGTACCAGGGGGTTCTTATCCCAGTGAGACTCCAGTCAGTCCCACAGGGTCCTCACGTCCAATCCCAATAAGACACCATCTTCTCTTTCCTGTAGTTTTGTTCCTTCGTGTCTCTCTCTCCTCCTGTCAGAGCTGCAGAGTCTGGATCTGAGGCTGTGGACCGCCCACTGCCCCATTATTAAGTCTCATTAGTCAGTATTATTAGTCCAGTATTTTTCCTGTTTTTTATTATTAGTCTGATTATTAGTCCTATTTCTGGTTCTATCATTGTCTTCTCCTTCGTCTTAGTTGTGTTTCTGTCTTTATGTGGAACCTGCCCTGAGCTGGTTCTCCTTCCTCCTGCTCTCTCAGTAGAATCTTCCTCTGGAGGACGCTAGTTACGGTCAGGGCCTGTAAAATTAAATTACTTTGAACTTGGACTGTTTTAGAGGGAAACAGGGAAGGGACTTTACTGACCACTTGTCACTGTTTACCTGTACAGGTAGGTGGTGCTACGCAGGACAGATAAACCTTCCTGCGTCTGCTCTTTGAATAACTGTCTGCCTGTGAGATAGTTTCCTGTCCATCCATCCAGTTTCCTTACACTGTGAAATAAATCCAACAAAAGTTTAACAAACTGCAGGATGAACCTTCACTGCCACAGTGGACGCTGAGATGATGCACAGGTGTATTATGACCCATGAGTACTGATGGGTGGGAACATCAACGTGTGGATGGGCGTGGCAGCTGCTGTGATGGTCTGTACTTCTGGTTTTTGATCAGTTTCTGTCCTTAGAAAGGAGACTGGGCTGCAGAGAAGGTGATCAGTGTTCCCAGTAAGAAGGTGGAGGGATGGATGCTGCCTGAGATGCCTGGTGAGTCTGTCTGTCTGAGCTGTTACCTGTCTGTCTGAGCTGTTACCTTTCTGAGCTGTTACCTGTCTGTCTGTGTAGGTCTGATCACAGACATCCTGATCTCATTGGACGACCGTTTCCTGTACTTCAGTAATTGGCTGCACGGTGACGTCAGGCAGTATGACATCACAGACAGGAGGAACCCCCGATTGGTCGGCCAGGTAACTCCCTGTTCAGTGATGCTGGTGAACAGGTAAAAACCTCAGAGTGAGACAGCTCACCTTTCTGTCTGGTCCAGGTGTTTCTGGGAGGAAGTATCGTCAATGACGGACCAGTCAGAGTCCTGGAGGACCCTGAGAACCAGCCACAGCCCCCCCCACGCATCATCCAGGTACCGCAGAGAGACAGGAATCAGAGGGACAGGAGGAAGAGAGACAGGAGGTTGTGAGACAGAAGAGAATGGACCTGTCTGTCCAACATCCTGGCTATTGTCCTCTGCTGGCGATCATCTGTTATTTATTTACTGATCTTTATGATTGATTGTGTCTCTGTTTCTCTTCCTGTCTCTCTCCCTCTGTCACCTTCCCTCACCTGTCTGTCTCTCAGGGGAGGCGTGTCTATGGAGGTCCTCAGATGTTACAGTTGAGTTTGGACGGTCGGAGACTTTACTTGACCACGTCTCTGTACAGCAGCTGGGACAAACAGTTCTACCCTGACATGGTCAAGTACGTACAGCACTGACACACATGCAGTACTACTGTAGTACTAATATATGTCTACTGCTGCTAATACAAACAAACTGCATGACACCTAATCAAAGTACAATGCATGGCCATGATCATGTGTCCTCATACTTTTGGCCATACACTGACTGTTAGCCAGGTGAAATCAAACCTGAAGAACCTGTAAAGGTCTCGTGTTGTGTCTTTGTGTTCAGAGAGGGCTCGGTGATGATGCAGATCGATGTGAACTCTGTTAGCGGAGGTCTCTCCCTGAATGAAAAGTTCCTGGTGGATTTTGGGAAAGAACCGGACGGTCCAGTTCTCGCCCACGAGCTGAGATATCCAGGCGGAGACTGCACGTCTGACATCTGGGTGTAACAGCATCGAGCAACAGATGCTGCTGGGGGCGCTATGGAGCCTGCTGGCCACACCTGAGCCCAGTCACTACAGGACTGTGTGCCGGTGTTCATGAGTAGTTGAGGATCCTCCAAAATGCATTACACAATGTTAATCATCATCATCATCATCATTCATAATAATAATTAAAAGTGAGAAGAAAAGCCATTTAGCACTGAAATAATTATTAGTTGCAGCCTGATTAAAAAAAACACAGCTACAGCAGAAACAGCAGCTTATACATGAATGTATCAGTGATAATGATCCAGGGATATAACTGTCACAGCCCTGACCTCTGACCCCTGAGCACACTTACACATTTTACTTCCAGAAGCTTTTCATTGGCTTTTACTCGCAGTGAAGTATTTTTACACTGTGGCATGAGTACTTTCACTGTAGGACCTGATTACTTCTTCCAGCCCAGCTGATCAGACTGCAGTGATCAATACTGTTACTGAATATGACTTTGTTGAATCATTATCACGACAATCAGCTGAATCAGAAACCGTTGTATTCAATGGAAGTATTCCATTATTTTCTCTGTGGTGATTTTAAACTAAAATGCTCAGAGTTTCTCTCTCAGGTTCATCAGAGTCATATTTTTCACCTTGCGGCTTGTTACGTTTCCTCTCCTTAAATCCAGCCTGTAACTCTGCTTCACGTCAGCTTTGTTTTCTGGATCTGTGAAATAAAACTCACCTGTTTAATTTTACCTGTTGTCACCTGTCTTTCAGTTTTGTTTCCCGCAGCGCCTCCTGCCGCTCAAACTGTAAACACCTGATGTTTAAATAAAGTTCAGTGTCCGACTGACAGTTTTTTGTTCTGCACATCTTTAATTGATGAGGAAAGTTTCCACTGACAGACTGAGCTGGTGACTGAGGTGTATTATTATTATCATTAATAATAATATCTGTCATCCATCTGGAGCTAACAGACCTGCTGAGTCACGTGCACATCTCAACCATCAGCAGCAGTTAGCGAGGACAGGGTCAGGCTCAGTCCTGAGCAGTGTTGGGCACGTTACTTTGAAAAAGTAATTAGTTATAGTTGCTAGTTACTTCTCCCAAAAAGTAACTGAGTTACTCCACTATAAAAGTAACTAGTTACCAGGGAAAGTAACTACTTCATTACTTTTTTTTAACTTTTAAAAATGTCAAAGAATTTGGATTTTTTTTCAGAACAGGTTTCACAAGCCAGGTGCATAGAGTAGAACAGCAAAGACAGGTACCTGCACAGAGGTTTTAATATTTATTGCACCTTAAAAGACCACAACTGATACAACTGTACTTCAAGAATTTTCTTCATCAGAAAAGTAAACAGTTTAAATATGAAGTTCTTTTGGACGGCGTGGCGCCGTGTTCTCCGGAGCTCACGTTAACAACACCTGGCCTGCTATATTACCGGTGTCGACAGCGTTTTTGGCCAAAAGTTTAGTAGAAGCGTGCGCAGTCGAGAGGTGCTTCATTAAATTGGAGTTGCTTACACAGGACGTGGACAAACCCTTTGCTCTGGGACACAATCTACACTCAACACGTACATTTTTACCTTTTACCTCGTTAAAGTTAAAGTAGTGCCTGTATTTCCCTGTGACTCCGGACTCGCCATCTCTGATAGTTTGTGTGTGTGTGCTTCTATGTGCTGGGTTTGTGTGCAAACACCCGCCCACCTGATGTCTGTGGTTGGCTTAATATAAAATCTTACTCCAATCATCATTGCCTATGCGGTTATCCCCCGCCCCCCCTCACACACACATCTGGAGCTCCTGTGTCTGTGTGAGCCAAGTGGGATGACCACTTCGTAGCTTCAGTAACTTGTAGTTACGTTCTAACGATAGAAAAAGTAATTAGTTAGATTACCCGTTACTAAAAAAAAGCAGCGGCGTTTATTTTAACTCCGTTATTCCCATCACTGGTCCTGAGCGGGGGCCGTGCTGTCAGCAGGTGCTTCTGCTCCACTGGTGTGGGTTTAGCGGGTTTCTGTGAATCTGAGACACATCGACCGAGCATGAGACAGACAAGACACCGTACAGGTGAGTCCTCTCCGGTGCAGCAGGTGGCGCTCAAACACCTGAGTCAGACAGGAAGCAGCAGTAGAAGAAGAAGAAAGAAAAGGCGCCCCCTGTTGGCCGGTAGCGAACAACTGCAGCTGAGATGAGGAGAGAGAATCAATGGAGACGAAACGGACATAAAACATAATTTCGGAGGCACTAAACCGTCACCAGGTAACACCGACTCACCTGGAAAGATAACCTAACGTAACAAACTTAAAGCTAACCCTAACCCCGTGATTCTGACGGCGCTAACGTTAGCTTAGCATAAAGCTTTGAAAACAGCTGAGTGGAGTTAGCAACAGTTGGCCTGATACCTACCGGCTAATGCTAATGCTAATGCTAACGGTGTTCGTATTAATAGCAGCAGAGAGTTGAGTTAGCATGCAGCTAGCTAGCTGCTGGATGTTCAGTTTGCGTTGGAAGCTAACAATGCTAATGCTTAGTTAGCTGGTTAACGGTAAATGCGTCATAACAAGCAGTTTGGTCAGTAAGTCCCTCAGTGAGTTAGATGCTAACGGATGTGTCGGAGCTGTTGAACAGTTCATAGCCTCCGGTCTAACATAGATTTGGGCTAAGCTAACGCTAGGCTAACTTCTCTGACCAGAGGATTTAAACATAAGTTTTGATTCTGGACAAATGTGGTTCAGCGACGACAGAGACGCGTTAATAGGGACAAGATAAGTCGATGTTTAAAGGAATAAAGCAGCAGGTTGTTACTCAGATCGCAGCTCAGACTTTAAACAGCTCATAGAAACTTCATGAATCACTCACACGCTCTTTGACCGAACAGTGTAATCAGAGGCAGCAGAATCAAAGTATGAGAAAGTGTTAGAACTGTTAGCAGCAACTGTGAGTCTTTATGTTGCAGTCCAAGCTGCAGGGACAGGCAGTGTGGTCCTGGTCTGTCTTGTGCTGGATGAGTCAAACTGTACGCTGGCTGCAGGCAGGAACGGCACGCTGGGAATATCCATGTTTTACGTCTGCTCTGTGTTAATGTATGAAGAAGCTCATACAGCCATAAACATGGAAGCTTCACAGTGTAAACAGACAAGTAAGCTAATCAAGAAGGGGCAAGTTAGCATGTTAAATATTAAAAGATGGACACTGAGGAATGAATGCAGATGTTAAACAGACTGTAGACAAAAAAATGAAGTGATCTTTATAAAGTTAGGAAACAGAAAAATCCTCATCTCCCAGCTAACATGTGAATGTCCAACAGTCCAAGTTTGTATTGGGTCATGTGAGTGACCCAATCAATCTGTCCCCACCACCACCCCCACCTGCTGCGATCCTCTGTAGGTCGAGTGTAATCTGCTGAGGGGGATTACAACTTCAGGTCATACACACACACACACACACACACACATACGATGCAGTGTGTGTCAGCAGACGAGCTCCTGTCTGAACAGACTGTACATCGTTGATGTGTTATACTGGTGTACAGTATTTCAGCCTGGTTTACTTCCTGTTGTTGTTTATCAGCTGGTCTCACCGACTGTGCCACTGACTCCATGAATGATTCCTGATCAGATTTCTCTCTCTAACCCTTGAGCTCTGACCTCTGACCTTTTTTTTCTGTGTCTGTTTCAGTGGAGGGTGGAGCTTCCCAGCGATCAAGATGGAGGACACAGAGCTGGAGCTTTACCCCGGGCCTTCTGATCAGAACAGCCCCTCCCCCTCCCTCTCTATCTCCTCCTCCCCCTCCCTGTCGCTCCCCTCCACCCCTTCCTCGTCCTGCGGCCCCCCCCAGGCGGTCACCCCTCCTCTGGGTGTGATCAGTGAGGGTGCAGGGGAGCTCAGCCTGGTGATCGATGCGGAGGTGGCTCAGCGGGCTTGTCAGGAGGTGCTGCAGAAGGTGAAGCTGCAGCAAGTGGAGGGTGATGTCACTGACCTGCAGAACGGGGCGGGGCTGGACCCCTCCAGCCCGTCTGCCGCTCTGACCGCCGCGGTGAAACCCATGAAGATCCGCGAGGAGGACGACGACCCTGAGGGCCCAGCCCCGGTTCGGTGAAGAGTGCCCGGCGGCGGCAGAGACACAATCCTTCCAAACAGTCGTGGCTGCTCCGCCTGTTTGAATCCAAGCTGTTCGACGTTTCCATGGCGATCTCCTACCTGCACAACTCGAAGGAGCCCGGCGTCCAGGCCTATATCGGGAACCGGCTCTTCAGCTTCCCCCATGAGGAGGTGGACTTCTACCTGCCCCAGCTGCTCAACATGTACATCCACATGGACGAGGATGTGGGGGACGCCATCAAGCCATATGTGGTGGGTGTGGTCTGGGTATGGGGCGGGGTTTAACAGCGTATCACCCAGCCCACTTCCAGCTTTGAATCTGTTGCCCTTAGCGATCGTCCCAGAGCCTCTGCACAGAGGAGCAGCTGCTCTCCGTCCATCCTCTGGGACAAAACTTAACTCGGCTTTGAAAAGTTTATATAGCTTACAGTACATTTATCTGCCCTGGTTTCCATAACAACCACGCCCCAAAATGTTCTTGCTGTCCCAAATGTCAACAACACCTAAGTAACCACCTGTTAAAACTGCACATAAAGTCATAGCAACCATTTTCTGACTGTAGAAACACGTTAACAAGGAAGCACTGCACTCTCCGTCACATCCACCCTGAAAACACCTCATCAGACATCTACTGAAACCCTCAGCTGTTGCTTTGAAAGCCATTGCCGTCATCAGGCAACCACCTGTAAATGCAGCAGGTGCTGCAGACATACCTGTTGTTTAGCATCTGTGTGCTAACTCGGTGTGTTCACACATCAGAGGTCAGGGTTAGCTCAGGTTAATCAGTGTGTGGTCGTGTTGCACCACCTGCAGTTTGGTGGCAGAGGCTGATGCATCACACATTTAACCAGCACCTTCACGTACCTATGCTAACGTGCACTCCCAACCTAAGGTGTTAGAAATGACTCTGAAGTGTCGCTGTCTGGTGACAGTAAATATACAGAAACTCAGCATCACATCACATTTGTGATGTTTGGATAGCCCGCCCTGTGGACTGACCTTATCAGACTGGGAAACATCAGTGTTTGGTTGAACTGGGGTAAACATTGTGTTGCTTTAATGGGTCACAGGTCAGAAAGGTTGGGGCCCACTGAGTCGGCCCTCAGTCAGAGCTTAGCAGCTTTTCAGCTTCTCTGCTTTGTTTTTACTTCTGTTACGTTCTAACGTTATAAGTTCTGTTTTTCTTTAAACAAAGTTTTTGGACAATCTTCCATCTTCGTGTGACGTGTTGTTAAACCCTGTGTGTTGTCTGCAGGTTCACCGCTGCAGACAGAGCATCTCCTTCAGTCTGCAGTGTGCCTGGCTGCTGGGAGCTTACTCCTCTGACATGCACATTTCCACCCAGCGTCACTCTCGAGGAACCAAACTCAGGAAACTCATCCTGTCCGATGAACTCAAACCGGCGGGGCCGCGAGCCCGCAGGGACCCCCTGACTCTGACGCCTTTCTGTCCCATAACGTCCTCCACCGCTGGCCCCGGGCCCCTGGGAGGAGACCATGGCCTGTCGCCATCCAAACGAACACATCAGCGCTCCAAATCAGACGCGACAGTCAGCATCAGCCTGAGCAGCAACCTGAAGAGAACAGCCAGTAACCCAAAGGTGGAGAGCAGCCAGGACGAGGTAACACAGCCAGGGTCGGGCTCTGGTTTGGTGAAGTGTTAGCATGTGTATATGTGATGGTAGCAGGGCGATAATGTGTTAGCTTAGGTGGGTTAAGATGCATCAGCATGTGCCAGTAAGGCTGTTTGCATCCACATCTGAGTGGAAACAGCAGGAACTAAATGTGCTGACGTGCACGAAGCCTCTGAAGAGGAGGAGGAGACTGAACCTTCCTCACGTTAACACAGAACTAACAGGAACGTCAGGTTTCCATCATCATGTTCTGCTGCTGTCGTTTACTGAGTCTGTGTGTCATACATACCACGTTATACCTGAAGAGGCGCGACAGTGAGTCAGTGCTGTTACTTACAGTCTTTCTGGGACACAGGCTCATACTCCAGCTCCACACCATCACAGTCCAGGATGTTCTGGCAGCCAGAGCAGCTCCTCCAGCACTTCCTGTGCTTCTTTACCTGAGCCCCTGCACTGTGTCTTGCTGAACAGATTTAGCACTCAGTGCTTACTGTAAGGTCTGTGAGTAACTGGAAATGTGAGGCAGGTGAGCTCAGACTCTGTCACAGAAAGACAGTGAAGCAAAATATGGAGTGAAACTCAGTAAAATGAAGAAATGCAATTCAAAAATACGCTTTTCTCAAATGATAATATCATTTTCAGAAATGCAAAGCAAAATGACAGATGTCTGAATTTGAGGCTGTTTTGTAGGTAGAAGTATTTCAGGTTGTGACCCAGTGTCTTCTGGTTAGAGGACAGTCAGCTGCAGCTGTGGGTAGAAGCAGCTTCTTCAATATGTACGGTGTCACAAACTAATCCTGAGGTTTCTAAACAAGAGACTCTGATAACATACGAAAGGTGAACATCAAAAATTCAGAGCTGTGTCTCAGAATGTTTATTTTTTCCTGTTGTTGATTAATACCAATGAAATTTCAAGTTAACAGACATAAAGGAGCAAACTGATGTTATTGCTTCATGAGTCTGAATCACATCACTCTAAACCCTCTGCTGTTTTACCCCCTGACCTCTGACCTCCAGGACAGCAGCTCCAGCTCAGACAGTCTGGAGTTTGAGACTGGTCCTGTAAGTTCACCAGCTTCCTGTTTTGACCTTGCTCCAGGGTGCATTGTGGGAAATGAAGTCTGAGGGTTCTGGTTCTGGTTCTCTTTGAGTGTGAGGTGAAGTCCCAGACGTTCAGCATCGGTTCTGGGTCCGACTGCATGTCTGTGACTTCACCGTCACCGAGTTTCTGTTGGATCCAATCAGCTGCTGAGTTTGTGGGTGAATCAGTGAGGACACTAACTGATCTCAGTACAGTGACTATGCTGTCGTCAGGTTTCCTCTGATGGTGTGTGTGTGTGTGTGTGTGTCAGGGTTGTCCTCAGTGTGAAACACTGAACACCAGATGATTTCACGTCAGCATGTTGACACTCACCTCATCGTCTGTCTGCTCAGTGTGGTTCTGGTCTATCCCACATTAAAGCTGACGTGTCCTTTGACATGTCCTCTGATGTGTCCTCTGACGTGTCCTCTGACAGACGGAGGCGTCAGAACTCGTCCAGATTCCTCCGGAGTGGCCGGAGCTACGGCTCTACAAACCAACCCATCAGAACATGACAATTCTTCTGTTTCCTGTCTGAAAAGACTCAAAGCTGAAACAGTTAAAAAAAAAAAAATCAATTGTCTGTAAGTTGATTTTTATAAAATGATCAGTGATCAATGGAGGAATTGATGGATGGTTTCTCAACACAAACATCACCTGTTAAAGTGTCTCCTGTGGCCTCCAGGTGGCGCCAGCAGAGATCAAACCACAGAGACTGACTGCTCCTCAAACATCCCGTCTGTCTCTGTCTCCCTGTCCTCTGTCTCCGGCTCCCTGTTCTCTGTCCTCTGTCCCTGTCTCACTGTCCTCTGTCTGTCCTCCAGCCGGTGCGTCTGGCTCCTCAGAGGGAGTTCATCAAGTCTCTGATGGGGATCGGGAAGCGTTTGGCCACGCTGCCCACCAAAGAGCAGAAGACCCAGCGGCTGATCTCGGAGCTGTCGCTGCTCAACCACAAACTGCCCGCTCGGGTTTGGCTGCCCACCGCCGCCTTCGACCACCACGTGGTCCGAGTGCCGCACACACAGGCCGTGGTGTTAAACTCCAAAGACAAGGTTAGAGACACGCACACACAGTACACATTCACCGTCACTGATATAACGAATCGTCTCTCCTGTAAGGCCACAACCTAAACCTGTTTCTAACCAAAACCTTGAAACAGTCCTTTGAAGTACAGAGGACCGGCTGAAATGTCCTCACGATCCAGAACTGTCCCCACAGTGGTGATGTAAAACTGAAGTGGGTCCTCACAAGGATAGAAATACATGCAAACAGTGACTGAAGCGTCCTTCAGTCTGAGCACCAAACCAAAAGGTTTTCACCACCAGAGGATCAGAGCAGCTGAGGAAACATCTTCCTGCTGTTTTATCGAGTGATCAGTGAATAAACCTTTCAAACTAATGCATCTGTAAACAAAGCAACATGGAGCCATGTGAGGAAGATCAGTGTCCGAGCGTCACCTTCGTCTTTTAAACATGGACGCTTTGGGAGGAATTGTTTATGAGAGGTTTTAAAAACCTGATGATTAGGCTGTAAGAGTAATATTAACTCAGAGGCAGGTGAAGTTTACGCACCGTCTTCTGACGGGATCGCTGCAGCCGTCACTTCCACCACTTCCTGTTGGTCTCAGCTTCACACCTGTAAACTCTGGTCTCTTGCATCTGGTCCGTCGGACTCGCTGAGGGAGTCACTGATGTCATTTGATATTTTACGTCTGAGGTCTGTTGGTCACGAAACAACGAAATTCCATTGTGTACGGTTGAAGATGAGGCCGGTGGAGACGTCCGTGTGGACAGAGTCGTCCAGTCGTGGACGTGGTTTTATCCTCTCTCTCTCTGTTTTGTTTGGATGTATTAGACATGATGTTTGCTTCCATGTTGCTCTGATCTCAGCAGGTGATGTTCAGGTAGTTTGTCCTGTCATCGATGATGATGATGATGATGAAGATGAAGATGTCTGTTAGCAGACGCGGTAGATCCGTGCTGTAAGGACGCATTTATTACCTGTGAAGAACTGAGAAGGTAATTTAAAGGATCTGAGTCGTGAGACTGTGACCTCAGCGGTCATGTGACCTGTTTCGACCTCCTCTGTGACCCCGCAGGCTCCGTACCTGATCTATGTGGAGGTTCTGGAGTGTGAGAACTTTGAGACGTCCAGTGTTCCGATCCGGATACCGGAGAACCGGATCAGGAGCACGCGTTCTGTGGAGAACCTGCCGGACTGCGGCATGACGGCGGAACAGAGAGCCGGCAGCTTCTCCATGGTCCCAAACTACGACAACGACGACGAGGCCTGGTCTGTGGATGACATCGGAGAGCTGCAGGTGGAGGTGAGGTGGAGTCCGTTTGTTCTCAGACAGGATGTCTCAGATCAGAACAGGAAGTAGAAACCTGTTCAAAGGCTCAATACAAGTCCACACTGTTCGCCGGACGTCTCACAGTTAGTGCTGAATGGCAGCACATGGTTTCAGGCTGAGGACGAATTTCGATCCAGGTTAAAAACGCAGCACGGGTTCCACATACATGCTGTGGACGGCGTCCGTCTCACTGATTGTCCATCTTTCCCTCCTCCAGCTCCCAGAGGTCCACACCAACAGCTGTGATAACATCAGCCAGTTCTCAGTGGACAGTATCACCAGTCTGGAGAGTAAAGAGCCTGTGTTCATCGCTGCTGGAGACATCAGGTCTGTGTGCACGCACACACACACGTGCACACACACACACACACACACACACACACACACACACACACACACACACACACACACACACACACACACACACACAGTGAAACACCTGGTCAGTCAGCAGGTTCTCTGATTTCTTTCCTTTCTACACATTCACACAGACAGATCAGACCACACTGTGCGTGCGTGTGTGTGTGTGTGTGTGTGGTAATGTGTGTGTGGGGTAATGTGTGTGTGTGGGGTAATGTGTGTTTTCTCTCTCTCTGTCTGTGTGCCTCTGTGTTAGGCGTCGTCTGTCGGAGCAGCTGGCTCAGGCCCCCACCACCTTTAAACGGGACCCTGAGGACCCGTCGGCCGTGGCCCTGAAGGAGCCCTGGGAGGAGAAGGTTCGGTAGGTGGTGCTGCCTTCAGGGACCCTCCCTCAGGATGAACATCTGATGTTTTCGTTCAGTGTCGGTGCTTCCTGAGCTTTAAACTTTGAACGTGGAAACTTCATGATGATGATTCCTGATTTATTTTTCCTCTGTGTGTTTCTGCCTGTAGTGGACATTTTTCTGCCCCCCTCGTTGTTGACCTGTGTGTGCGTGTGTGCGTGCGTGTGTGCTTCCTGCAGGAGGATCAGGGAGGGGTCGCCGTACGGTCACCTTCCTAACTGGAGGCTTCTGTCTGTTATTGTGAAATGTGGAGACGACCTGAGACAGGAGCTGCTCGCCTTCCAGGTGCTACAGCAGCTCAAGGTAACGCAGTGACATCAGTAAAATCACATGATGAAAACACACTGACAGCAAGCAGGAAACTCACCTGACCCTCCCCCACAGTCCATCTGGGAGCAGGAGCGTGTCCCCCTCTGGATAAAGCCCTATAAGATCCTGGTGTTGTCGTCGGACAGCGGGATGATCGAGCCTGTGGTGAACGCCGTGTCGCTCCATCAGGTGAAGAAGCAGAGCCAGCTGTCTCTGCTCGACTACTTCCTGCAGGATCACGGAGCGCCGACCACCGAGGCCTTCCTTTCTGCTCAGAGGAACTTCGTCCAGAGCTGCGCCGGATACAGCTTGATCTGTTACCTCCTGCAGGTCAAAGACAGGTGAGACGCTGACATCACCTGTCCCTCCCAGCTGCTTTCCACAGAAACTGTCTCTTCTAACCCCCCCGTCCCTCTCTGTCCTCAGGCACAATGGGAACATCCTGTTGGATGCTGAAGGTCACATCATCCACATCGACTTTGGCTTCATTCTCTCCAGTTCGCCCAAAAACTTGGGCTTTGAAACGTCGGCCTTCAAACTCACCTCAGAGTTCGTAGATGTGAGTCTCTACAGGTCATGATGAGGTTCCAGGGTCACTGAGCATGTTCTGCTGTTCCACCTGAGATTCAGGTTCTAACGGTTCCTGTGTGGCGTGGTCCTTCCTGTGGTGCAGAGCTCAGCAGGGGTTCAGGTTTTGTGTGACTGATAAAAGCAGGAAGTCAGAGTGAGACTGATGTGTGCGGTGGAGCTCAGGACCTGAGTGTGTTGTGTCTGTCTTTGAGGTGATGGGGGGTCCAGACGGAGACATGTTCAACTACTACAAGATGCTGATGCTTCAGGGTCTGATAGCAGCCAGGAAGCACATGGACCGAGTCCTGCAGATCGTGGAGATCATGCAGCAAGGTACACTCACACACGCACTCACACACACACTCACACACGCACTCACACACACACACACACACACACACACACACACACACACACACACACACACACACACACACACTCACACACACACACACACACACACACACACACACACACACACACTCACACACACACACACACACACACACACACACACACCACACACACACACACACACACACGCACACACACACACACACACACACACACACACACACACACACACACACACACACACACACACACACACACACACACACTCACACACACACACCACACACACACACACACACACACACACACACACACACACACACACACACACACACACACACACACACACACACACACACACACACACACACACACACACACACACACACACACACACACACACACACACACACACACACACACACACACACACACACACACCACACACACACACACACACACACACACACACACACACACACACACACACACACACACACACACACACACACACACACACACACACACACACACACACACACACACACACACACACACACACACACACACACACACACACACACACACACACACACACACACACACACACACACACACACACACACACACACACACACACACACACACACACACACACACACACACACACACACACACACACACACACACACACACACACACACACACACACACACACACACACACACACACACACACACACACACACACACACACACACACACACACACACACACACACACACACACACACACACACACACACACACACACACACACACACACACACACACACACACACACACACACACACACACACACACACACACACACACACACACACACACACACACACACACACACACACACACACACACACACACACACACACACACACACACACACACACACACACACACACACACACACACACACACACACACACACACACACACACACACACACACACACACACACACACACACACACACACACACACACACACACACACACACACACACACACACACACACACACACACACACACACACACACACACACACACACACACACACACACACACACACACACACACACACACACACACACACACACACACACACACACACACACACACACACACACACACACACACACACACACACACACACACACACACACACACACACACACACACACACACACACACACACACACACACACACACACACACACACACACACACACACACACACACACACACACACACACACACACACACACACACACACACACACACACACACACACACACACACACACACACACACACACACACACACACACACACACACACACACACACACACACACACACACACACACACACACACACACACACACACACACACACACACACACACACACACACACACACACACACACACACACACACACACACACACACACACACACACACACACACACACACACACACACACACACACACACACACACACACACACACACACACACACACACACACACACACACACACACACACACACACACACACACACACACACACACACACACACACACACACACACACACACACACACACACACACACACACACACACACACACACACACACACACACACACACACACACACACACACACACACACACACACACACACACACACACACACACACACACACACACACACACACACACACACACACACACACACACACACACACACACACACACACACACACACACACACACACACACACACACACACACACACACACACACACACACACACACACACACACACACACACACACACACACACACACACACACACACACACACACACACACACACACACACACACACACACACACACACACACACACACACACACACACACACACACACACACACACACACACACACACACACACACACACACACACACACACACACACACACACACACACACACACACACACACACACACACACACACACACACACACACACACACACACACACACACACACACACACACACACACACACACACACACACACACACACACACACACACACACACACACACACACACACACACACACACACACACACACACACACACACACACACACACACACACACACACACACACACACACACACACACACACACACACACACACACACACACACACACACACACACACACACACACACACACACACACACACACACACACACACACACACACACACACACACACACACACACACACACACACACACACACACACACACACACACACACACACACACACACACACACACACACACACACACACACACACACACACACACACACACACACACACACACACACACACACACACACACACACACACACACACCACACACACACACACACACACACACACACACACACACACACACACACACACACACACACACACACACACACACACACACACACACACACACACACACACACACACACACACACACACACACACACACACACACACACACACACACACACACACACACACACACACACACACACACACACACACACACACACACACACACACACACACACACACACACACACACACACACACACACACACACACACACACACACACACACACACACACACACACACACACACACACACACACACACACACACACACACACACACACACACACACACACACACACACACACACACACACACACACACACACACACACACACACACACACACACACACACACACACACACACACACACACACACACACACACACACACACACACACACACACACACACACACACACACACACACACACACACACACACACTCACACACACTCACACACACACACACACACACACACACACACACACACACACACACACACACACACACACACACACACACTCACACACACACACACACACTCACACTCTCTGGTTTTTACTGTCCTCCCTGTAACCCCCCCCCCCCCCCTCCCCCCTCCCCCCAGGGTCCCAGCTGCCCTGTTTCCATGGCTCCAGCACCATGCGAGGTCTGAAGGAGCGTTTCCACATGAGTCTGACGGAGGAGCAGCTGCAGCTGCTGATCGATCAGCTGGTGGACGGATCAATGAGGTCACTCACCACCAAACTGTACGACGGCTTCCAGTACCTCACCAACGGCATCATGTGACCAGCCCTGTGTGTGTGTGTGTGTGTGTGTGTGTGTGTCCATGGACTGATGAAGCTCCAGGTTTTATAGCTCGACTGCAGAGACCATGAGCCCCCTCTGTGTGTCGTCTCTCTTTTATTCTTTTATTTCACTTTCTTCTTTCTTTTCTCGTGTTTCATCTTTCTTTCTTTGACGTCTCTAATCCCTCTGTTCTTCTCTTTCCATTTGGGCCGACGTCTCTCATTGGCTTCTGAGTCGGACTGTGAGCCAATCAGAGAGCAGCCCAGCTTTAGATTTAAATGTGAACACTCAGCAGGTGGATGAGGTGAAGTGAGCGGACTCAGTGAACTGTGTACGAACTGAGTCTGACAGGAATCAAACCACGGACTCTTTAAAGGACCATACCGCTGTTTTTTTTTTTTTCTTTTAGCCCTTTAACTGCAGACTCTGTAAACCCGCTGACTCATTAAAACAAAGCTGTGTTTACCTGCAGCTCACGTCTGCGGCTTCATTTCATCAGAGAGTGTTTTGATTGTTTCGTCTGCAGAAGTTCGTCCTGAGCGACGCTGGCTTTTCAGGCGTCGACTCCTCAGCCTGGTTCAGCAGCAGCTCAGATCATAAACTCATAAACTACATAAAATCATCCAGGTGAACCATAGTGGGCGGAGCTTACTGCTGATTAAACTAACCTGATGTTTGAAAGGTGAATAGGAGAAAAAAAGTAGCTGAGAAACTGAAAAATGTTTTTTAGTTTTCAGATGGAATCAGTCGCGTTGCTGATTGAACCCGAGCTGGAGACGTCAGCAGATTCAGGATTTGTCCTCCAGAGACATGATCCCAGCAGCGTGGACAAAACTCTGACAGCAGCTTCATGTTGGAAAGTGAAACTCACACATGTGGAAGTCACGCCTTAAATAAATCCTTCAAAACATCCAAACAGCAGGATGAATGAGAGCGGCAGGTTCAGTATCTGTGGACGTTTACGTGTGATTGGCTCAGAACCGTAGCTGGTCCTGGATCAGTTTCAGACTGTGGAGAAGCTTTGAAGGCTCAGTCTCACAGTGACCAGGAGCTGCAGGGACTTTCCACAGTCTGAGCAGAGTTAATTCTAAACTGCAGTTTGAACTTTAATGTGACTCAGACCGACCTTCAGACCCAGGGAGGAGGAGTCAGTGTGTCTGCAGGTGTGTCACTCAAACTCCCATCATGCACTCTGACTTCCTCAGCTGCATGTTATCAAATCTGGATGTGATAAGACTTTGTGTCCCGGGTGTTGTGACGATCTTGTTCAGAGATGTGGGTGTTACCCACAGCAGAGCAGAGGAGGTCAAAGGTCACTGTGACTTCACTCTTACAGCAAAATGTTTGTTCAGGATCAAAAGCATCAAACTGCACAGAGTGACAAAGCAGGATGAACGGATGGCGTCTGAGATCGATCCGGTCACGCTGTGACATCACACCCACATGATCCCACCTGTTCAGGTGCACTGAAACGAAACTGACGCAGCAGGTGAAGTAAAAAGCTTCTGAGGTAACAGGGAGGCAGGGGCCAGCGGGGGGGGGCCTCAGAGTACATCAGTCCTGATCCACTTAATATCCACAAAATATTTCATAAACATTTACGTCTTCAACTAAACTAAAACAAACTTGTTGTGGAAGCTGCTGTAATGAACAGAACCTTTATATGTGTAGTTAATGAGACGACCTGTTCTGCTGTGATCTGGTGTCCTGACACCAGGGGGCAGCAGAGCTGCAGCTGTTCTTCTTTAGCACTCCTTTACCCAGAGTTCCCCAGGGAGGAGGAGGAGGCGGAGCTTTACCTGCCCACACCTGCAGAGAGTTGAGCAGCTGAAGACTGGAAGAAGGAAAACAGACAAGAAACGAAGTGAGAGGAAAATGTTCCGATCTACAGAATCTGTCTGAGTCCACCGAACTGAACCAGTCTGTTCTGAACTCAGCTGATCCAGGGTCAGTCTGGGTCAGAGTGCACCTGGATCCACCTGAGACTGACTGAACATTTCTCAACTTTTACCTGAAGCAGGAAGTGAAGGCAGGAGGAGCAGACAGCAGACATGGTGAGTTCACTCTGGTTTACTTTGAGCCTTCAAAACCAAAAAACGTTTATAACAGCCTGGTCCTGTCCCTGGTCCTGATCCTGGTCCTGATCCTGGTCCTGATCCTGGTCCTGATCCTGATCCTGGTCCTGGTCCTGGTCCTGGTCCGGGTCCCAGATCAGATCCCTTTTGCTGTTTGTTTGAGCTAAAACTTTCTGATCTCAAAGGTTTTTAGAATCAGAAAAGGTCAGAAAATAAAAGAATGATGTGATTATTGTTCATTCAGAACTGAAAACATCTGTTGAATAAAGATAAAAATGAGAAGAAAAAACGTTTGAACAGATTCAAACAAATCAAAGTTCAAAATAAATCAGTCGAATAAAATAAAACCAGGAAATAAAATAAATCAGCTGCATCCGTTTGTTGCTTTTTAAACTAAAGCGTTCCCATTTTTCCCTCCCGTCACCATGGAAACAGTCACTGACAGTTTGACCTCGGTCAGGTGTTCATCCTGTGGCCCCGCCCGGGGGCCCGGGCCCTCAGGAGTGCACAGGGACAGCTAACAGCCTGATCCTCCAGCTGTTTCTGTCTTTATTTTCACACACGAACACAATCAGGCTTAAGAGGGTGTGTGTGTGCGTGTGTGTGTGTGTGTGTGTGTGTGTGTGTGTGTGTGTGTGTGTGTGTGTGTGTGTGTGTGTGTGTGTGTGTGTGTGTGTGTGCGTGTGTTGGGGGGGGGCTCAACAGGAAGCTGCCGGTCAGGGAGCCGCAGGGACTCGGATTAACTGAAGTGCTGAAACAAAACTTTAAACAAAGTGCGGTGGTTTTGGGACTGCAGGTTTTGGGACAGGGACAGGTTTGACTGATCGTGTTCTTGGTTCCTTCACGTCTGAGTTTCACTGTGAATAATCAAATTTTCATTTTCCCTCTCAAAACTTTGTGTGAACTCAGCTGTTTGTTCAGCTCAGTGTGTCTATGAGCTGTAACACACACACACACACACACACACTGTGACATGCAGCGTCCTGCAGCTCTGCGTGTCGAGGCAAACGTATTGGGGGCGTCGCCGTTTGCTCGTCCTCAGCACAACAAGATCCCACAGGACAGAGGAATGCTGGGAATTCAGGGGGGTGAGTGGGGAGGGGCAGTCCAACTAAACACACCACATCTGATAACACACACACACACACAGACTTGTTACACTCATTACATTCCCTAACCTGGACCCTGAAACCAGGTCTGGACCATCAGACAGTCCTGTGAAGGTGTGAGGACAGACAACAAGTCCTCACTCTGTGACTCAGACTGGTCCTCACAATGATAGAAATACAAGTCCACACACAGTGATGATGATGATGATGATGATGAAGGTTCACTCTGCAGGTTGCTGGTGTAAACACGCTCAGAGGACGCAGCTGTGGTGCATCAAATAATCCTTTCAATGAAAAGCAGCTGAGACGTCTTTGTCTCTATGTACATGTGCAGTGTGTTTACACCTGTCCCTTGTTGTCCCCTTAGGGCAGTAAGGAGCGTTACCACTGGCAGGCTCAGAATGTGAAGGTGAGCGGGGTGGACGACATGGTGCTGCTGTCCAAAATCAACGAGGACGCCATCACAGACAACCTGAAGAAGAGATACATGGACGACTACATCTTTGTATCCTTGGGCTGGGCGGAGTCAGAGTGTGTGGTCCTGTCAGAGGGACGGGTTTGTGTTTGCGTGTGAATGATGGAGAAACGTTGATCTGATTGTCTCTAACAGTCTCACCCTCACTAACGTGCTGCTGGGACGTCCAGGTCCTGGTGGATCTGACTTAGGTCTTCCTAGGTTCCTTGACCTGGTTCTGTCAGACTTACATCGGTCCGGTTCTGATCTCTGTGAACCCATTCAAACAGCTTCCATATTTCACTGAGAGGGAGGTGGAGCTGTACCAGGGAGCGGTAAGATCACCACACACACACGCCTTAACACAACATGTGACATCTGACGGCATTAACCCCGCCCCCCCGCCCCCAGGCCCAGTACGAGAACCCCCCCCACATCTACGCGCTGGCTGACAACATGTATAGAAACATGATGATTGACAGCGAGAACCAGTGTGTCATCATCAGGTAGGCGGGCATTTCAACCTCCTCCTGTGAAGATCTGAGCCTCAAACTCAACTAACTTCTGTAGGATATTAAACTTCCAGTGTGTTCATACGACAAATATCAGTCACTGAATTCATTTTTACTGTAATATATCTGAATTTATCATAAATCATCAACATTATTTACATTTCTATAAAAGAGTTACAGCAACGAAGCAACGAAACCAGCAGACGTTTTTATCTCGTCCACATGAGACGTGGATCTGAATCTTTGTGTTTGAATCTTCGTGGTTTGAATCTTTGTGTTTGAATCTTTGTGGTTTGAATCTTTGTGTTTGAATCTTTGTGTTTGAATCTTTGTGGTTTGAATCTTTGTGTTTGAATCTTTGTGTTTGAATCTTTGTGTTTGAATCTTTGTGGTTTGAATCTTTGTGGTTTGAATCTTTGTGTTTGAATCTTTGTGTTTGAATCTTTGTGGTTTGAATCTTTGTGGTCTCAGTGGTGAGAGCGGAGCTGGAAAAACAGTTGCAGCCAAATACATCATGAGCTATGTGTCCAAAGTGTCGGGAGGAGGAGACAAAGTACAGGTAAGTACTCAGAGTACTGCTCTCAGATCAGGTGCTGGTAGTACTGCAGTTATTAATGCAGTTATTACTACTGTTACCGTGGTTACTGTTGCCTTTGAGTGTGTTTGTGTGTGTGTGTGCAGCATGTTAAAGACATCATCCTACAGTCCAACCCTCTGCTGGAGGCCTTCGGCAACGCCAAGACTGTCCGCAACAACAACTCCAGCAGATTTGTGAGTGTAAACATATAAATGTGTTTAATATTTCCACACAGACAGACTGTCTTCAGGCAGATGTGTCTCCTCCTGTCACAGGGTAAATACTTTGAGATCCAGTTCAGTCGGGGTGGAGCTCCTGATGGTGGAAAAATCTCCAACTTTCTGTTGGAGAAAAGTCGAGTTGTTTCACAGAATCCTGGAGAGAGAAACTTCCACATCTACTACCAGGTACTGCAGCATGTCTGCTGGAACATGTGTCCAACAAATGTCCTGTCCACCAACTCTCTGTGACCGCTGTCCTCAGCTGCTGGGGGGGGCAAGTGGGGAGCAGAGGGAGAACCTTGGGATCACGACCCCCGACTACTACTACTACCTCAACCAATCAGGAACCTACACGGTGGAGGACGTCAATGACAAGAAGGAGTTTACTGATACCGTGGTCTGTACCTGTCTGTCTGTACCTGTCTGTGTGTTAAACTGTTTGTCTGATAAACTGTCTGTGTGGACCTGTCTGTCTGTCTGTCTCTCAGGGGGCGATGTCAGTAGTGGGTCTGTCTGTGGAGGATCAGGATTCGGTTCTTCAGCTTGTCGCGGGAATCCTTCACCTGGGAAACATCAGCTTCAGAGAGGAAAACAACTACGCTGTGGTCGAGAGTCAGGACTGTAAGAGTCGCACAGCAGAGCGAGTGAAAACAGGCTCAGCTCGGGCTCAGCTCGGGCTCAGCTCAGATGCTGATTTCATGAAGTGAAGTTCAGCTTCATGCAGGTGTTCTGTGAACAGCAGGTGGTTCCTGTAGCTCGATTTGCTTCAGAGTCCAGACTGAGTCAGACCTGAACCACACACTGATCTGATGCAGTGTGACTTTACTTCCTGAGGTTATCAGTATCTCTGATGTCCGTCCTGCAGAACTTCATTCAGAATCCTGCTGTTTTTAAGTTTCCCTCAGTGTCACAGTGATCCTGTGAGAGGAGTCTGTTCATCCATGGTTCACTGCAGACAGGAACTGATCGCAGCTGATTCAGCTGCTGACAGTTTATATATAGATATATGTGTGTGTGTATATAAATATATGTATTATTTGATATTAATGAGGGTTAAAATATCTCCCCCACCTGCTCATTATTCACCTGTGACAGTGATTCTGTACATTCGTATGTAGATACTGTGTCCACAGTTTAAACCTGGGTGTGGTGCATGAAGCTGCAGGTGTTGGAGGATCCCCACCTGCTAGGTTACTCACACTGAAGCCGTCTCTCTCCGTCTCCCTCAGTCCTAGCATTCCCGTCCTACCTGTTGGGGATCCCTCAGGATGGTCTCTGCAGCAAACTGACCAGCAGGATTATGGACAGTAAGTGGGGCGGGAAGACCGAGTCCATCTCCGTCACCCTGAACACCGAGCAGGCGTGTTTCTCGAGAGACGCCCTGTCCAAAGCTCTGTACACACGACTCTTCGACTTCCTCGTCGACGTTAGTTCACTTCGACACTCACAGTTTATGTCACATTTCAGAATTCTGTCATTTTACACTTTATTTTACAGTGACTGTGTGTGTGTGTGTGTGTGTGTGTGTGTGTGTGTCAGTGTATTAATAAAGCCATGCAGAAGGACCAGGAGGAGCTCAACATCGGAGTGCTGGACATCTACGGCTTCGAGATCTTTCAGGTATTAACACGTTTGTAGTTCTCAGCTTTCAATGGGCTTCTAACCCCGGCCCCCCCCCTGGCCCCGCCCCCAAGTCTTCATCTGCAGAAGTGAGGTCTTAACAGCAATGTCCCCACTTTTCTTAAATGTCCTCACTTTCCAGAAATGTCCACCCTGTCCCCTTTAGGGTTAATAAACAGCATTCTGGGAAATGTAGGAAATCACTGCAGGCAGAGAGCTCGGAGCTGTGCTGCTGTCTGAGCTGCTTCCTGTTACCGAGCACAAACCAGGACTCTGCAGGTGGGACTCACAGTTTAGCTTTAGCTGCTGTGAGCTCTGTGATTGGATGTTTCTTGCTGTAATGCACCATGGGAGTTGTAGTTTTATGCCCACAGCTTCTTGTCGCTCAGATTTTTTATCACAGAACCAGGTGTTTGGTTCTGAAGCAGGAGACTTTCATACAATCCAACTCTGAGTCACCTGGTCTGTGGGACAACAGCAGGGGCGTCTGATGGAGACGGGTTTGGGTTGTGGGTCTGAGAGAGTTTGATCAGTGTATTGATTGATTGATTGATTGATTGACTGTATGTTTCTGATTATTGACACTCTGTTCTTCTTTCTTTCAGCAAAACGGCTTCGAGCAGTTCTGCATTAACTTTGTCAACGAAAAGCTGCAGCAGATTTTTATTGAACTCACACTGAAGGCAGAACAGGTGATATATCATGACATCACCACGTGACATCACCACGTCATCACATCGTTACGTCTGAGTAGTGTACCTTATTTCAGAGCGAGCTGGAAGACTTTTCTCCGAGCTCAGTGTCTCTGACTCTCAGTGTCTCTGACTCTCGGCGTCTCTGACTCTCAGCAGCGTCTCTGACCCTCAGCGTCTCTGACTCTCAGCAGCGTCTCTGACCCTCAGCAGTGTCTCTGACCCTCAGCAGTGTCTCTTACTCTGTGTCTCTGACCCTCAGCAGCATCTCTGACTCTCAGCAGCGTCTCTGACTCTCAGCGTCTCTGACTCTCAGCGTCTCTGACTCTCAGCAGCGTCTCTGACCCTCAGCGTCTCTGACTCTCAGCAGCGTCTCTGACCCTCAGCAGTGTCTCTTACTCTGTGTCTCTGACCCTCAGCAGCATCTCTGACTCTCAGTGTCTCTGACCCTCAGTGTCTCTGACTCTGTGTCTCTGACCCTCAGTGTCTCTGACCCTCAGCAGTGTCTCTGACCCTCAGTGTCTCTGACCCTCAGCAGTGTCTCTGACTCTCAGTGTCTCTGACTCTCAGTGTCTCTCTTCAGCCTGTTGGACGTGAAAACAGAAGCTGACGCTGTTTTTCTGTCTCTGCAGGAAGAATATGTGCAGGAGGGAATCAGGTGGACGCCCATCGAGTATTTTAACAATAAGGTGGTGTGTGACCTCATCGAGTCCAAACTGGTGAGTCAGCCAATCAGAGAACTGGACATGATTGTGGAGCAGAGAACTGTCACACAGGTGTTCACCTGGACTGAGATCAGGTGACTGTAGAGGCCACAGCGATCCACATCATGTTCATACTCACCAGACCATTCAGTGACCCCTCCTGCTCTGTGTAGGGGGGGTGGACATATTTCCTCATAGGTTAAAGGTGACCCCTCCCCCCTCACTGTTTGTCTTCCACGTCTCTGCAGACCAGGACCTCTGGTCTCTGCTCCACTGAACTCTCAAAGGTTCATTCATCTTTGAAATGAGAGGTTTCTGACTCGTCCCCCTCTGTGTGACTGTGGACAGACTGTTGCCGCTGAGACAGTCTGATCCCGTCCTGCAGGTGCAGGTGTCACTTTGGTTCCAGTTCCTGTTCAGACAGTTGAACTCTGTGACTGAAGCTGCAGCAGCGACGCCCATATGAGACACATCTGTTATTTGTAAAGAAGTTTGTCTTGCATTCCCATCATCCCTCTGTTGGTGTCTCTCTGTTAATCTCCCAGAATCCCCCTGGGATCATGAGTATCCTAGACGATGTTTGTGCTACGATGCACGCTAAAGGCGAGGGAGCCGATCAGACTCTGCTGCAGAAACTGCAGGGACAGATCGGATCACACGAGCACTTCAGCAGCTGGAACAGAGGATTCGTCGTCCACCACTATGCCGGGAAGGTACTCAGTACACCTGTCCACCTGTCCACCTGTCTGTTACTGAGGCATTCATGAACTGTCTGCCTGTCTGTCTACCTGTCCAGGTGTCGTATGATGCCAGCGGTTTCTGTGAGAGGAACAGAGATGTGTTGTTTAATGACATCATCGAGCTGATGCAGAGCAGCGAATTGTAAGTCCCAAGTACTAAACCAGGGACGTGGGGACGCCTCTGCATTGTGAGGACTCAGGGTTCATTTATTATGTCAGTGAAGAAACGTGAGGTGACTTCATGATGACCTCATGTTTGTGTTGTGTTTGTGGTCAGTCCGTTCATCAGAGCCCTGTTCCCTGAGAACCTGGAGGCAGAGAAGAGAGGGCGTCCGACCACCGCCAGCAGCAAGATCAAGGTGAGAGAGCGACACCTATTGCTTCATGATTGACAGGTGGAGGCGGGACAAGTGGATCAGTTCAGATTAGGACTGGGTTCAGATAGCAGATAGTCTTCTCTTTAGTCTCCTCTGCGTCCTCTGTTGTCTTCTCAGTCACAGCTGCAGCTCCAGCTGCTGACAGACTACAACAGCTTCCTGCTGTCTCCTGCATTCACCTGTCCCTTTGACCTCAAATATACCTGTACTTCAGCGCTCTCCCTCCACATAATATATGGGACTAAGAAACGTGTAACAATGTCGCCCCCTGCTGGTCACTTTCTGTCTATTAGAAATTAAGTGATGGTGCTGATGATGTCAGCAGGCGGTGATACATAAATAAAACTTCCATTTCCTTTTTGGTAAATACATGTTGTAAAATACACGTGTGTGTTTTGACTTCAGTCATAAAGAGAATCTGGGGATTTACAACCTGAGGCTGGATCCAAAATGGAACCGGTATCCCAGTCAGGAACGCACGCTGAGCTGCAGCCTCGTAAACCTGCGCGTTTCAAAGTCTTGATGATTTAAATGACTTTGATGTTTCAGAGCGGCTGAAGATTTCAGTGGAAGAGTAACGGTGTATTCTGCAGGTTCTTAGTCTGCAACGCTGCTTTAAGGTCCAACAGATAAACCTGCCCCCCCCTCCCCCTCCCCTTTAGAAACAAGCTAACAGTCTGGTGCAGACCCTGATGAAGTGTACCCCCCACTACATCCGCTGCATCAAACCCAATGAAACCAAACGTCCTCGGGACTGGGAGGAGAACCGGGTCCGACACCAGGTGGAGTA
Source organism: Toxotes chatareus (assembly GCA_016801885.1). Classification (NCBI taxonomy): domain Eukaryota; kingdom Metazoa; phylum Chordata; class Actinopteri; family Toxotidae; genus Toxotes; species Toxotes chatareus. The sequence goes on along the minus strand of CM028886.1, from coordinate 184,675 downwards.
CCTGGGCCTCCGGGAGAACATCAGAGTCCGTCGGGCTGGATATGCCTACAGGCGGGTCTTCAACAAGTTCCTGCAGAGGTCAGAGGTCAAACATGATGACACCGTGTGCACTGTGCTGCTGCTTCAAATACACTAATGGCAGCCACATTGTCCCGCAGGTATGCTATCCTGACCAAGGAGACCTGGCCTCGGTGGCGGGGTGAGGAGCGTCAGGGAGTCCTGCACCTCCTCAGCTCTGTAAATATGGACCAGGACCAGTTCCAGCTGGGCAAGACCAAAGTCTTCATCAAAGCTCCAGAGTCGGTAAGAAACACTCACACACAGGAAGAGGTCAGACTGGACCTCTTCCTGTGTAAACTTTCAAAGTAAAGTTTCTTCCATGTCCCTGAAGCAGAACCTCAGAACATCTCTCCTGTAGGGTTCTGCTTTTCATGTTGAAATGTTTCGGTGCTACCACCTCTGTCTCTGTCTTCATAGTTGTCTCAGTGTTGTTTTCTTCTCTGCAGCTGTTCTTGCTGGAGGAGATGAGGGAGAGGAAGTACAACGGTTACGCTCGGGTCATCCAGAAGGCGTGGCGCAAACACATCGCCGTCCGCAAGTACGTCAAGATGAGGGAGGAAGGTAAGACTTGGGATGAGGAAGGACCCCATGTGGCTCGTGTTGAGACATCCTCTTCCTCTTTGCTAAGTGACGAGTTGTTTCTTCCAGCGTCGGACATCCTGCTAAACAAGAAGGAGCGCCGGAGAAACAGCATCAACAGGAACTTTGTGGGAGACTACATTGGGACGGACAGCCATCCAGAGATCCGGCAGTTCATCGGCCGCAGAGAGAGGATCGACTTTGCTGACGTGGTGGTGAAATACGACCGAAGATTCAGGGTAAAAACTCGGACCCGGAAGAGGCCGGAGACCACATTTCACCATGGCCAGTTTGGTTTTTACACACACAACCTGACTGAACTCTCTCTGGTTCTGTTGTCCCACAGACTGTGAAACGAGACCTCATCCTGACCCCAAAGTTCCTGTACCTGATTGGTCGAGAGAAGGTAAAACAGGGTCCAGAAAAAGGTCAGATCCAGGAAGTTCTCAAGAGGAAGATTGAGCTCAACAAGATCCAGTCTGTCTCCCTGAGGTACACCACCAGAACTAAGACTATAGACAGAACTAGAAACAAGAACTAGAACTGAAACTAGAACTAGAACCAGGACTGGGACTAGAACTAGAATTGGGGACAGAACTAAAACCAGGACCAGAAATAAAATTACAACCAGGGATGGTGCTACAAGTAGAACCAGAATTTGAAGCAGGACTCGGGTTAGGGTTACTGAAGCAATAACTGGAACTCAAAATAAAACCAGGACCAGAACCAGAACTACAACAATTTCATTTTGTCTTTCTGCATCTGTCTGTCTCTTGCTGACTGACCTGTCTCTCTCTCTCTCTCTCTGTCTGTCTGTCTGTCAGCACTCTCCAAGATGACTTCTTCATCATTCATGAGGAGCAGTACGACAGCGTCCTCCAGAGCGTCTTTAAGACGGAGTTCCTCAGTCTGCTGGTCAAACGTTATCAGGACAAAACTCAGAGGAAGCTGCCGCTCAAATTCAACAACCTGTCAGTGCAGAACAGTTTGATTTGATTTGGTTTAACTGAAATATAAAAAGCATGTACATCATTTTTACATCAGAAACTTTGTCAAACGCCTGAGGTGGTTTTCAGGATTCATTCTGAATTTTCTAGCTCTGACTTTGTCTCTATGTCCAGTCTGGAGTTTAAGGTGAAGAAGGGTGGATGGGGTCCATTCAGCTCTGCAGGATCCAGACAGATTCAGTTCCAGGTGGGTCAGGGGGACGAGGCGGTCCTGAAGCCCAGCGGGAAGGTCTTGCAAGTTTGTATCGGACCGGGTCTGCCCAAGAACTCACGTAAGTTCTGACCCGATTAAGTCGCCATCACAACTTCCTGCGTGCACTGCCTCACTTCTCGTCCTTTTGATTCATAGGACCCACAAGGAAGGACAACCGAAAGAGCCGCTACATGGGCAACCGGGCTCCACCCAGCAACCAGTACAACTCAGGTACCATAAAAAAAAAAATAATAATAATAATAAAGACTTGAGGTGTCAAGACGTCGCCTGCTGGTTTGAACGTTTGTTTCTTTTTTGTTTCCTCAGCTCCTCGCTCCAGAGGGGGCGGAGCTCCCACCCCCTCCAGAGGCTCCCTGCTGAGGCAGCAGTCCAGCATGGAGCAGCCCACCCTGCCCCGCATCCAGAGCCAGAGTCGCCCCAACAACCACCCCCCCCAACATCATGACATGGGCTTCATGGACGTCCCCGAGCAGGGCGCCGCAGGGTGAGACCGCAGGGAGCAATCCAGTATAACAATACAACCAGGGTCACCAGTATAACCAGTATCAGAAGTGTCACAAGTAGTATCCACAGTAGCCTTTATAACTAGTATAACTAACAGAACCACTGTCTTCAGTGTCAGTAGAATAATCAGTAACAGTGTGTTAGGGTCACCTGTATAACCAGTGTAACCAGTGCCTACCTGCTGAATCTGTTGTTGTCTGTGTCGCCATACGTCTGTCAGTCAGGTTCAAAGGTTAAATGATCATCTGATGATTTAAAAGCAGCAGCTTGATCAGACGTTACATCAGTGTTACTAAGGTCTGACCTGGAATTAGCGTTTCGTTTGAGCCACATCAGCAGCTGTGTCCTGGTTCTGTGTCCTGCTTCTGAGCACTGTTATCTCTGCACGTTGCCTACAGGCTTCAGCGGCGGCGGTCGAAGGAAGTGAAGCCCCTCCCGGGAGCAGGTAGACCCAAACCGGCTCCCAAGCCGAAGCCTCGCTCTCCTCAGTGCAGAGCTCTGTACGCCTACGACGCCCAGGACACTGACGAGCTCAGCTTCAACGCTGATGATGTCATCGAGATACTCACCGAAGGTACTGCTGATACTGCTGCCAGTACAACTGCTGTGTTGTCCTTTCAGAGTCAGACTTGACCTCGGTCTCTGGTCCTCGCATGTCCCTTCAGATTCAGACTCGTCCTCAGCCTCTTTTTCTGTTTGTGCCCTTAGATCCATCTGGTTGGTGGTTCGGCCGGTTGCGGGGCAGAGAGGGGATGTTTCCTGGAAACTACGTGGAGAAGATCTAGACCTCATCCCCGGGGGTCAGAGGTCACCAAAGCTTTCAACACATCAGCTAACAAACAACTGGTTACTGAAGATGGTTTCATTCATAAACAAAAACAAACATATTTCACAGCTGTTAGTCAGTCAGTGAATGCATCGTCGTCAGAGGTCAGGGTCAGGTCCTCCTACCTGCTGACTGTGTCCTCGTAACTCTGTGTAAGTCAGGTTAAATGTCCCCGTGTTGTCTTTGAGGAGCAGTAGTGGTTTGATCAAATTTCACATCAGTGTTCGCAGAGAAACCACGACAATATCAGTGAGTCAATCCAGCGCCCCCTGCAGGCTCCAGTGTTCATGAAAAGCATGAACGAACAACATTCTGATGATCAACAGACACTAAACGTCCCAGTTTTTATTCTTCTGAACATGTAAAATGTGACTGAGCATCACTACAGAAAACAGAGTGAATAATTTGCAGGTTTTAGGCTTTTGATCAAAAAATAAAAGAAATATATGTGAATTTTTACATTTAAAGATTTTCTGTACCAATCAGCCTGTTACTGTTCCAGAGCAGTTTATTTTTCCAGAGTACAAACGGCTCAGATCACATGATCAGAGTCTGAGTGTTTTATAAGATTTCTGTATGAACTGAACATGACCATCATCCAGCTGTTCCTGGAACAGCCAATAAACGGAGCGCTCAGTACCAACCTGTCTGAGTAACTGACTGACTCAAACCGGGTGAGAAAAGAACAAAGACAAACATTTAAAGACGATCCAGAGAGTTTTATCAGCTGAGGTCCGAGAACTGATCGATCACACGGACAGAAAACGAATCTAACACCTGATCAACTGTTTAATCTTTCAATTATCATTTAATGTGATATAAAATTAGCAGCAAGCACATAACAGGAAAAAGGGGAATACATTACCCAGAGTTCTGTGCATACAGAGCGTCGTGCTGCTTTCAAATGCTGATGGAAATGTGGCATTTTCAACACTTTCATCGTGTGGCCTATCTTTTACAGCAGGCGGCCTTTGTGTCAGTAAACAAAATGTGATTTTAGGGATTAAAGTTGTAATGTTGTGGAAGAAGGTAATTTTGATGCCAGTGTTTGTTTCCCCTGCCTACTTTGGGACTTTATTTTCAAATGTTTACCGGTTTTGATGTAGGAACATTATCATTCTTAGAATTATCAGGTATTTTTTTAATATGGCTGTTGTCTCATAATAAGTCAATATAACTTTTAACAAATATTACTTTTTCTTTTAAACTTATAACTTTGCTCTTCAGATCTCTTTTTCTTGACAGAGACGCTTCAGCACAAACTGTCTCTGGATCAGTTTGGTTTTCAGTCGAAAACACTCTCGTAACGCTCCTATTTCCGAGCTTCAAACATGACCCCGAAGGCGCCATGACCTTTTACCCGCCACATTACCGACAGTCATGCGGTCAGGTCACAGTAAAGCGTGTGACTGAGTCCGTGAGCTGAGGCGGCGGACACCGTTAACAGATTTGTTAACCGGCTGGTGGAGCAGCTAGCGGGTTAGCTAGCGGTCCGAGTGAGTGGGAGTTTAGCCGCTAACAGCTAACAGGAGATGGAGGAGTTTTTGTTGAGCTGCCGCCGAGCCGCACAGGTAACACACACACATTCTAACCTGAGCCCTAACACCAGGTCTGACCTGTCAAACAGTCCTTTGGTCTGAGGACAGGACAGCGCGTCCACACAGCCATAGAAAGATCGCACACAGCGACAGGCCGGTGTGTCCGTCCCGGGTCATTTGGATGTGTTAGCATGTCAGCTCAGAGTGTGGTCCTCTTTTCTTTTCTTTTCTTTTCTTTTCTTTGTTTCTTTTTTTTTTTTTTAAGTCGGGCTGTTCCGTTAGACAGCTCGACTTCCGGTCACTTGCATCTCGACTTCCGGTCAGCATTCCGGACAGACATGTTTAACATATTAAAGTCAAATGAAGAATGAACTGAGGAATATTCAGAGAAAGTAAACAGGACTGACTGTGGCTCAGTCAGCGTCAGGGTGATGACTCTGACTGGTGCGTCCTAATGAACTCATGAACCATCACTCGCTCATTATGAAAGGCTGCATCAAGCATCAGAGGTTAAGTGACGTTTAGCTTAGGTAAAGGCTGATGGTACAGAACCAGAAGCTGTTGATGGTGTTGATCCTGTGTGTGGTTCCAGTCTGAGGCACCTCCCTCTGCCCTGTGGACAGACTGTCCTCTGCTCTGTGGACGAACTGTCCTCTGCTCTGGTCTGTAACAGAGGCTCAGACAGTTAAAGCCCACACTTTGTTCCGTGTGTGTTTGTTGTTGATCTTTGTCTCGTGTCAGTTTCCTTTTGTCGTACTCATTATCGGTCAGACTTCTGCGTTCTGGTTTTGCTGACATTTTTGTTATTCAGAGGTGCGTCACTGTCTTCTTCCCCCAGGTGAACACAGACCAGCCTGGTCCTCAGTTCCACGTTGTCCTGGGGAACGAGGCCTGTGATGTGGACTCCATGGTGTCTGCGCTGGCCTACGCCTTCCTTCTGTCCAAGGTGAGACCTCATTCATCATCATTTTAACAGTTTTCATGTGTTCATCAGCTCCATCTTTCTCTTTTTTAATCCCACCATCATCAGTGTTAATCTTCTCTTCCATCAACAACACTTCCTGTTGTTTTTTCCACATTAAAAGCCTTTCTATGAAGGAAAGCCTGGCAGACTTTTAAAGTGTAAATCCTGAAGCAGGTGCTGACATGACGACAGGTGAACACGGAGGAAGGTCTGAGTTCCTGTCCACAGGTTCTATTCAAAATAAAAGCCATATCATAAACTAACGCTGAGACTCAAACATCAGCATGTTCGTCTGTGATTTGTCTGTGACGCGTCACTGTCCTGAGCCTGTCAGACTCACCGTCCTGAAGAGACTCTGGTCCTCGCGTGTTAGTCCACAGCTGGACAGCCTATAGCCTGGACAGCTGCTTTCACAGCTGGATACTCGCTCTTCTACTTTATTCAGATTCAGGGGTTGTTACGGAGACGCAGCCCGTGCTCTAACATGTAACACAGAGCTTTTCAAAGCTGCTTTCAAGTGAAGCATAATGTGTGTTATATCATGTCATATGTGTCATACATCATGTCAAATGTCAGCCTGTAGCCCCGCTCAAAACTCCCTCCCTTCCTCTCTCACACTGGTCTGAGGTCTGTCTTTCAGAGGATCCACTTAATGTGGTGCTGCAGTGTTGTTGTTGTTGTTGTTCTTGTTGTTCTTGTTTACCCTCTGGCCTCAGGTGTCTGCTCTCTCTCTCAGACCATGCACAGTGAGATGCTCACTCTCCCTCTGCTGAACATCCGTCAGTCAGACCTGGTGCTGCGTTCAGATAACGTCTTCCTGCTGCGACAGACTGGTTTGTCCCCAGAGCTCCTGCTGTTCAGAGACCAGCTGGACCTGCGAGCCCTGCAGAGAGCCGGCCGCCTGCGGCTGACGCTGGTCGACCACAACGTCCTGCCCAGGTACAAACACCTGACAGGTAAACACCAACACCTGCTCAGGTAGCCGAAGCTAAAACAGCAACAACATGGTTCTCTGGAGAGGCAACAAGATCGTAGGCCAGGTAGCTGCAGTCTGCTTCCTCAGGTTGGCATCAGGTGAATGAGCACACCCGTTTCATCGTCTCTTCTGCAGTTCAGACAGTGACCTGGAGGGGGCGGTGGTGGAGGTGATCGACCATCACCTTTTGGAGAGAGAGCCCTCCCCTTCCTGTCCTGTTACTGTGGAGTCGGTGGGATCCTGCGCTACCTTGGTAACAGAACGCATCGTCCAGAAAGCTCCTCAGATCCTGGACCAGCAGCTCGCTCAGCTGCTCTATGGTAAACAGCTGCTGCTGCAACAGAAGGCTGGTTACTGATCAGTCTGTGTGTCGCTGTGTTAATGTGTTGTTGTGTTGCTGTGTTAACGTGTTTCTGTGTTAACGTGTTGCTGTGTTAACGTGTTTCTGTGTTAACGTGTTGCGGTGTTAACGTGTTTCTGTGTTAACGTGTTGCTGTGTTAACGTGTTTCTGTGTTAACGTGTTAATGTGTTTCTGTATTAACGTGTTGTTGTGTTGCTGTGTTAACGTGTTGCGGTGTTAACGTGTTGTTGTGGTGCTGTGTTAACGTGTTGTTGTGGTGCTGTGTTAACGTGTTAATGTGTTAACGTGTTTCTGTGTTAACGTGTTAATGTGTTTCTGTGTTAACGTGTTGCTGTGTTAACGTGTTAATGTGTTTCTGTGTTAACGTGTTGCTGTGTTTCTGTGTTAACGTGTTAATGTGTTTCTGTGTTAACGTGTTGCTGTGTTAACGTGTTAATGTGTTTCTGTGTTAACGTGTTGCTGTGTTTCTGTGTTAACGTGTTAATGTGTTTCTGTGTTAACGTGTTTCTGTGTTAACGTGTTAATGTGTTTCTGTGTTAACGTGTTGTTGTGGTGCTGTGTTAACGTGTTGTTGTGGTGCTGTGTTAACGTGTTTCTGTGTTAACGTGTTTCTGTGTTAACGTGTTGCTGTGTTAATGTGTTGCTGTGTTAACGTGTTGCTGTGTTAACGTGTTAATGTGTTAACGTGTTTCTGTGTTAACGTGTTGCTGTGTTAACGTGTTAATGTGTTAACGTGTTTCTGTGTTAACGTGTTGCTGTGTTAACGTGTTAATGTGTTAACGTGTTGCTGTGTTGCGGTGCAGCGGCAGTGGTGTTGGACTGTGTCAACATGGCTCCTGCAGCAGGGAAAGTGACTCCTAAAGACAGTCAGTACGCTGCCGTGTTGGAGACCCGTTTCCCCGCTCTGCCACAGAGGGGCGCTCTCTTCCAGGCGCTCCAGAACGCCAAGTTTGACGTCTCAGGTAGGTTTCTGAGTCACCTGTACCTGAGGGCAACAGGAGTGGAACAGGAGAGACACTGAGAGCAGAAAATCAGTGACAGGATGAACTGAGACGTGTATGAGCAGCATTTATTACACTGTTTACACGTGGTCTGACACTGTGACTCTGAACACGTGCAGTGTGTTGTAGTATTTATTGCAGTATTTGTCCTCAGGGCTGAACACTGAACAGATGCTGTTGAAGGACATGAAGACAGTTTCAGGAAGTCTGAATGTCGCCGTCTCCGTCCTCTATGTCACACTGGAGGTCAGTCAGAATGCACTGCACGGTACCAGTGTACCTGCGTCCTGTCAGATCAGTCCTGACCAATCAGCAGTGTGCTCTGACCTCAGATCAGCTGCAGTGAGGTCAGTCTGACAGCAGGTGGACGCAGAGAGCTGCAGGACTTCTCCTCTCAGCCCATGTTCTCCTCACATTAGAACAAAAGACATTCTGGGTAGTGTAGTAGATCAATGACTGCTGTGTGTGTGTGTGTGTGTGCGTGTGTGTGCATGCGCTAGGAGTTCCTGCAGAGGGCGGAGTTGGAGGCGGAGCTCTCAGGTTTCTGTCAGAAGTTTGGATTTGATTTGCTGCTGCTGATGACCATCTCTTTCACTGAGAGCAAAGAACCAATCAGAGAGCTCGCTGTGTTTAGCCACAGCAGCACCTGCAGGGAACAGGTACACACTAACACTACACATAGTGCTCTACTACGACATGTTGTTTGTGTTTGAGTTGCCATGACAGTGTCAGCCCAGCTGTTGTCCCTCTCCAGGTGAGCCAGTACATGGAACAGGCCCATAACCCCGCCCTCAGCCTCTGTCCAATCAGCAGCCCCCATCCTCACATCACAGCCTATCAGCAAGGTAAGTGCAGGCTCAGGGGCCGGACTTCATTTTGCTGTTACATCAGCAGCTTAGGACACGTTTCCATGGTAACGCGTGTCACCTTGTGTCAGTATAACAGTACACAGAGAGAGTGACACACATCTACAGTCTGATACTGGGCTGGTACTGGTCTGATACTGGTCTGGTACTGGTCTGGTACTGGGCTGGTACTGGTCTGGTACTGGGCTGATACTGGTCTGGTATTGGTCTGGTACTGGTCTGGTACTGGTCTGATACTGGTCTGATACTGGTCTGGTACTGGTCTGGTACTGGGCTGATACTGGTCTGGTACTGGTCTGGTACTGGTCTGGTACTGGGCTGATACTGGTCTGGTATTGGTCTGGTACTGGTCTGGTACTGGGCTGGTACTGGGCTGATACTGGTCTGGTATTGGTCTGGTACTGGGCTGATACTGGTCTGGTACTGGGCTGATACTGGTCTGATACTGGTCTGGTATTGGTCTGGTACTGGTCTGGTACTGGGCTGATACTGGTCTGGTACTGGGCTGGTACTGGTCTGGTACTGGTCTGGTACTGGGCTGATACTGGTCTGATACTGGTCTGGTACTGGGCTGATACTGGTCTGGTACTGGGCTGGTACTGGTCTGACGGTAAATAAAATAAGGCAAAATACAGATTTGAATTGATCCAGGAAACAAAGTAAATCGTCTTCTGTCTGTCGACGAGAGTCATGATGTTTAATAAATTCTCTGTTTCAGGAAACAGTCTGGCGTCTCGTAAGAAGGTCCTCCCCATCATTAAAGACTTCCTGAAGGAGCATGACGGAGACGGTCCTCTGGGAGACGCGGAGGAGGAGGAGTCTCAGGTCCCTCCGACCCCAATGAACAGTCTGGTGGAGGGCTGTCCTCTGGACGATGGTCTGCCTCACATCAGTGCTCAGGACCTGGTAGATAAAGTCAGCAAGATGGCCGACAGAGGAGGAGACTAACCCCTGACCTGTCACCTGTGAGTGTGTCTGCAGAGGACGAAGGTACCACAGAGACACAAAGAGGACAGAGTCAGAATAAAAAGTCCGTTTGTCTCTGAAACACAAAGTTTGTTGATTTAAGTTCTGGACTCTGAACATGGACGGCAGTGTCCACGGAACCAGCAGGTCCAGTCTGACGTTTGTGTCTGGGTTTAAAATGACTTCCCCTGTGAGAACTTGACACGTCCAACACGTCAGAGAAACAGGAGACAGTTTAACCGAACATAAAGACAATCAGAGACACGTGTTTGCATCAGCATGTTAATATTGTGATGAGTGAACTGATCAATAGCCAATAATCAAAGGATAACGTCATTTAAAACTCTGAACTGCTGCTCTGTTCATTCAGACTCAGGGTCTGCTCCGACCCCTGAGGCCCCGGGCCCCTGTGCTTCGGGTCCCTGAGGCCCCCGGGCCCTGGGCCCCTGCTGTCCGTTTCATTATTCCCTCAGAAATCAACCAGGACTCAGACCAGTTACACAACTGACTGAAAATTAATTGGCAACAATTTAAGGATCAATTGTTAAAATCATTTTCATTGATTCCAGCTTCTTACGTCCGAATCTTTCATGGTTCAGCAGGTTTCAGAACGTGTTCACCTGACTTCACGTGTCCCTCACCTGCTCCCTGAGCAGTCGGTTATCAGACAAATACCTGGACCAGAGTCCGTCTACAGGACCAGAACCACAGGGTGGAGGACGGAGGACCTGACGTAGTTCACCTTCTACTTCACTGAAGCAAATTTCAACAAAAGACGACCTGAGGTGACCCAGAGCTTCACTGACTGACTGACACCTGTCATGGTACTCGGCTGTGTCCGTGTTTTCGGTGCGTGTTAGTGCGTGTCGGTGCGTGTTAGTGCGTGTCGGTGCGTGTTGGTGCATGTCGGTGCGTGTCGGTGAGTGTTAGTGCATGTCGGTGAGTGTTAGTGCGTGTCGGTGCGTGTTAGTGCGTGTCGGTGAGTGTTAGTGCGTGTCGGTGAGTGTTAGTGCATGTCGGTGAGTGTTAGTGCGTGTCGGTGCGTGTCGGTGAGTGTTAGTGCGTGTCGGTGCGTGTCGGTGAGTGTCAGTGCGTGTCGGTGAGTGTTAGTGCGTGTCAGTGAGTGTCAGTGCGTGTCAGTGCGTGTCGGTGCGTGTCGGTGAGTGTCAGTGCGTGTCGGTGAGTGTTAGTGCGTGTCAGTGCGTGTCAGTGAGTGTCGGTGCGTGTCGGTGCGTGTCGGTGAGTGTTAGTGCATGTCGGTGCGTGTCGGTGAGTGTCGGTGAGTGTCCGTGCGTGTCGGTGAGTGTTAGTGCGTGTCAGTGCGTGTCGGTGAGTGTCAGTGCGTGTCGGTGCGTGTTAGTGCGTGTCGGTGAGTGTCAGTGCGTGTCGGTGAGTGTTAGTGCATGTCGGTGAGTGTTAGTGCGTGTCGGTGCGTGTTGGTGCGTGTCGGTGCGTGTCGGTGAGTGTTAGTGCATGTCGGTGAGTGTTAGTGCGTGTCGGTGCGTGTTAGTGCGTGTCGGTGAGTGTTAGTGCGTGTCGGTGAGTGTTAGTGCATGTCGGTGAGTGTTAGTGCATGTCGGTGAGTGTTAGTGCGTGTCGGTGAGTGTTAGTGCGTGTCGGTGCGTGTCGGTGAGTGTTAGTGCGTGTCGGTGCATGTTGGTGAGTGTCAGTGAGTGTCAGTGCGTGTCGGTGAGTGTCAGTGCGTGTCGGTGCGTGTCGGTGAGTGTCGGTGAGTGTCAGTGAGTGTCAGTGCGTGTCGGTGACTGTTAGTGCGTGTCAGTGAGTGTCAGTGAGTGTCAGTGCGTGTCGGTGCGTGTCGGTGAGTGTTAGTGTGTGTCGGTGAGTGTTAGTGCGTGTCGGTGCGTGTCGGTGAGTGTTAGTGCGTGTCGGTGAGTGTTGGTGTCGGTGCATGTTGGTGCGTGACGGTGAGTGTTAGTGCGTGTCGGTGCGTGTCGGTGAGTGTTAGTGCGTGTCGGTGCGTGTTGGTGCGTGTCGGTGAGTGTTAGTGTCGGTGCGTGTCGGTGAGTGTTAGTGCGTGTCGGTGAGTGTTAGTGCGTGTCGGTGCGTGTTGGTGCGTGTCGGTGAGTGTTAGTGCGTGCGTGTCGGTGAGTGTTGGTGCGTGTCGGTGAGTGTTGGTGCGTGTCGGTGAGTGTTTGTGCGTGTCGGTGCGTGTCGGTGAGTGTTAGTGCGTGTCGGTGAGTGTTAGTGCGTGTCGGTGCGTGTTGGTGCGTGTCGGTGAGTGTTAGTGCGTGTCGGTGCGTGTCGGTGAGTGTTAGTGCGTGTCGGTGCGTGTCGGTGAGTGTTAGTGCGTGTCGGTGCGTGTTGGTGCGTGTCGGTGAGTGTTAGTGCGTGTCGGTGCGTGTCGGTGAGTGTTAGTGCATGTCGGTGCGTGTCGGTGAGTGTCGGTGAGTGTTAGTGCGTGTCGGTGAGTGTCAGTGCGTGTCGGTGAGTGTTAGTGCATGTCGGTGCGTGTCGGTGAGTGTCGGTGAGTGTTAGTGCGTGTCGGTGAGTGTCAGTGCGTGTCGGTGAGTGTTAGTGCATGTCGGTGCGTGTCGGTGAGTGTCGGTGAGTGTTAGTGCGTGTCGGTGAGTGTCAGTGCGTGTCGGTGAGTGTCAGTGCGTGTCGGTGCGTGTCGTCATCCGAACAGAAACGTGAGTAAAGACGAGACAGTGCAGGTGAAATGTTCCGTCACATAACACATGAAGGTACATGTTAGAAGTACAACAGAGACCACGCCATCAAAACACGGAACATTAAACTGACACAGGTGAACCGGGTCAGTCGTCCTGACCTGCTGCCCACAGGTGACTCAGAGAGTTCATGCATGTGTTCTTCATATATGACTCAGTTCATTTTGTCATAAATTAAAGGCAGATGGGCAGAAATCTGAGGTTCAGATGGAACTGTTCTTCAAAGCTGCGTCTCCCTGTCTCTGTCCCAGTCCTGTCCCTGCCCCTGGCTCTGTCCCTGTCCCTGTCCTGTCCCCGTCTGTGTGAAGTGCTGGTTTGATCTCATCGTGTCAGAAAACGTTTCCTCTTTGGTTTCATGATAAAGTTCTTCTCATGAAACTCAGCACTTCCTGTGTTTGTTTCACAATAAAACCTTTAATGACGTGTAGGAGTTCTTTCATGTGAACCATGGAAAGGCCTTTATTGTGAAACAGAAGGAGGAAGTGATGAGTTTGAAGCAACAGGAAATTACAAAATAACGTATGTGAAAAGGCTGATTTTTATTTTTAGTGTTTAAATGGTTTCTGACCTGAAACATGAGAAAATGTTCATGTGTCAACATGTGAATGGAATCATTAACATGTTGACACATGAACACATGTGAATGGAATCATGACAGAACCAAACATTTCACAGTATTTAACCGTTCACAGTGAAAAAAGTATTTAATGATGATTAATAAAGAACATGTTGGAGTGTTCGGCTCCGGAGCTTCAGGCTGAGAACGGTTCTGTTTGTTCATCTGTTCTTTCAGCTGATACATAAAAAGGTTTAAAGCTTTGATTCAGATGCAAAGTCAGAATCATGAAATTGTTTTTTATTTACTTTAGAAAAAAAACGTTTAAATTGTTAGAAAACAGAATGTGAAAGGTCTGTCCGAGTAATTCAACATGAAGTCAAAGCTTTTTTTCATCTGGAATCATGTTCACTCCAATTTACCTGCGTCCTCCTGATTTACCCGTTTTCTGTAATGAAACATGGGAAAGCTTCGTCTCAGCAGGTGGACAGTAGGACCCTGAGGACCTCATCACTTCCTCCTACTTTAAACAGCACTAGCAGCTGATTGGCTGATATTAATGAAATCAGAGGGACACTGCTCTGCTGCCTCACTCGTCTGCATAGAGCAGGTGAGTGTCGACCAATCAGATGGCAGCTATCCTGTGAAATGCAGCTGAACCTGTCAGACAGAGAGGCTGAGCGAGAGAGAGAGAGGGCGGGCGAGTCCCATAGAGTCAGAGTAGGAGCTCCCTCAGAAAGAGAGAAAGGAAGCTGTGACAGCGACGCAGACATTGCAGCGTCCAGCGGGTCATACATGTTGGTCAGAACACGCTGTGACATCATGAGTGGGCACACAAACAGGTACGCAGAGGACAGGTACGTTAATATCTAAAGCACTGGGATCCTGTGTGTGTTTGTGTGTGTGTGTTTCCTGTACCGGCAGAAAGAGGAAGTTTGATTGAAGTTGTGTTTCTGATGCCAGCGTTCTTTCTTCCAGACTATCAGTGAAGGGGTCGCTGTGGTGCACTTGCTGTCCTCGTAATGTTTTTTTTTAATGAGCAGGAAGTGATGTCAGCTGACTTCCTCTCAGCTGCGGAGTGTGTTGTTTCAGTCCAGGTTCAGACACACATCAGGGACCTGCTCTGAGACGTGGACAGTCTTAGTTACACCACTCATTTTAATTGTCTCTCTTTTGTAAAAGCCGGTGCCTACATTACCCACAGTGCACCTGGGTCTTGGGATGTGTTATGCTAGTAGGTGCTAATGTGTCAGGTGGGCTCACATCCTTCTGACATCCAGACTCAACACAGCTCCACCGTGGAGACACTGAAGGCAACACATGCATTCACACCCCAACACCTGGAAACACACTGAGGGGGAAAATACCTGGAGATCCACCCACTGCAACAGCCTCAAACAATCGAGGAGCTTCCTCTAGAACTCCTGACCCCTTTTAAGCACGTCAGGAACCTTCACAGAACCTCTGGGCTCTTCTTCTCCTGAAACGTCTCCAAGGACCCCTGAGCTCCCACCCAAGCACCTTGGAAACGTCTCAGTCCTGAAGTTTACCTTAACCCTCCTGAAACCTTTCTTGACCCATTTCAGGCGCTCCTGGAATCTCTTCAGTCACTCTTTGAAGAATCCTGGAACCTCCTTAAGTACCTCAGGAAACCTTGAACCCCTCTGTAGAACCATGGAGCTTCCTACAGAACCATCACCTGGACAGGTAGAGACACTTGTGGGTCCTCAGACAGTAGTCAGAAGCACATATATACGCACTGGATGTTTCAGTTCTGTTTTTTCCTGGTCAGACCCCGAAGGCAGCACATTGGAAACATGAACCCCCCCGCCTGAGGAGAACGTCTCACTTTATACTCCGTCTCCTTCACCTGTGACCTGCGTACACACTCAAAGGTACACAGGTGTGGTGACCTGAGTGGGTGTATCAGATAAAGCGTCTCAGCTCTGCTTCAGTAACAACAGAGGTAACAATAGCGCCCCGCCCCCGCCTCACCTCCTCAGGTGCGTCTCTGTGAGCAGTCAGGCAGGTTCGCTCACTTTGATCTGATTCAGATTTTCAGACATTCAGCTCCTCACCGGATCGACAGCATGCCAAACCCAGGTGAGAGCCACCTGAGTGTGTATGTTTAACAGGAGAATGAGAGAAAATGGACTCTGGTTTCAGAGAGAGAGAACACAGCATGGAACCGGAATTCAGTGATTTCTGTGTTTGTGTGTGTTTGTGTGTGTGTGCGCGCACACATTTAAATGTGGTTTGTGGTTGGTTTTCATCCGTTGCGGGGACACATGTTTTCACAGTCTCGTTTTGAGGACTCACTGGTCCTCACAAGTCCCAGTGTTTATGGCAAAGTTTTGGTTCAGGATTATGAAGGTGGAGCTCAGACCTCCGGTGTCCTCACGGGCGTGGTCACACCTGTCTGTGCAGTCTGCTGGTTCAACTGTTCTCCCAGTCATAGCTTCACTGCTTCCTCTCAGGAGAGTTTGTGAACATGTCAGCTGTTGTGTGCATTGTTCCCTGTGTGAGTCTTTGCTGTGCCCAGACTGAGGGTGTAGGTCTGCGTGTAGGTGACCAACATGTAGGATGCAAACTAATCCGAACCACATGATAATACCTGAACTCCTGATCCAACACGAACATGAAGAGTTTCCACGGGTCTTGTTCTCCTGATGGTTTGTTGGTGTTAGCAGGTTCCATCACGTCAGCAAGAAGCTGCGCTTCAGCAAAACCAGTTCAGATCAAACAGATCTGGTTCTTCTGTGTCTCTGGTTTTCTGACTGTCTGAGGACAATAAGCAAATACTTTTAGTTTCAACACGGCACACCTCCACCTGTCTGTCAACCTCAACTCTGGCTCTCAGACCCTGAAGTGTGTGCGACAGCGTTTCACCTCACTGCACATTCATGTTTCATACGAAGGAGAAAAACTGCTGAAACTATGAAAAAACAAGAAGTCAAAGGTGACGGAGCGGCAGGAGTCCTGACTGTCCCTGAACTCACCATCCTGTCACCTGACCATTGACATAATGATGATGATGAACTGAATTTTGTTGTTGTTGTTGTTTCTCATACAGTGATGCACAGCTGGGCGAATGACAGAGTGATAACACGAGTTTTTATAATTCATAAGTTTAGAACCGTCGTGTCTGTGATAACACTGATGAATGAATGAATCTGTCAGATGAATCAAAGGCTGATTCATTTCACACTCGTCCTCCAGTGTTTGATTCTCTGTGCAGCAGAAAGTTTCATGACGCTCTGAAGATCTTTGGTCGTATCTGTAAATAAGATGTAACGTGATTCAGAACATGATTAAGTTTGATTTGCAGGAAAAAAGCTCAGGTTACTTTTGTTGTCAGTTGTTGCTGTTAATTGTCCCTGTTTTGTCCCTGCAGGGCTCCTGTAGGAGCCTCGGACGCCTCCAACATCCAGGACATGGAGCTGAGGGAGGAGTGGCAGGACGACGGCTTCCCCAGGTCTGTGCAGTGATATCTGACCTTTGACCTTTTTGTATTCAGACACCACACAGTGAGAATGGCGTGAGGCCGTTTTCTGAGGATTCTCAGATCTGTCGTCTCCGACGAATCTTCATCTTCTTATCACATCCAGCTGTTGTTACTGATCTCTGTTGTCATGACAACAGATGCTCTGATTGCTCAATGACAAAATGAGGACAGCTGAGTCCATGAGGAGAAACCGTCATGATAATAATATGATTAGCATGAATGTTGAGGTTACTGCTGAAAACTCAATAGATCAGTCAGAGGACGCCTCTCGTCCCCGTGGGTCCATTTCTCGGGCTGGAGATCAGTGAGACGGTGTGAGAACAGCAGCTCAGATTTAAAGCAGCAGACTGTTTGTTATCTCAGTGAAAACAGAGTCTGCAGCAGCAGCTTCCTGTTCTCTGTGCTTCAGCCTCTGAGTCCGAGCTTCGCAGCTTTGATGAAGAAACACAGCGACACCTGCTGGTCTGTAAAGCTTAGAGCAGCTAATTCATCACACTGAGTTTATTAGGGGCCCCAGCCCGACGGGGGGGGGGGGTCATATGCAAAGGGACTGGGAACTCTGTTGGAATAAGATTATTTATTTTTTTACTTGGACTGTTGATAAGAGGTCTAATTGGTTTTAGTCTCCAAAGGAAAACTTACCTGTGTTCGTGTGCTGAGGTGCTGCAGTCACTGATAGATGATGATACTAAACAGTAAAATCAAATGTTTTGTCCTTAAAGTCTGGATGCAGTAAAACATGAACGTATTTTATTGGTGGAGTTTGTTTTTAACCTGTGATGTTTGTGTTGCTGCTGGTGCAGGCCTCTCCCAGAGGACTGTGGGAGTCCAGAGGAGGAGCAGAGCCCAGCAGGAGGTGAGCAGGTCCTCACATGTCTGATAGAAATCTATTTTAATGTGGAAGTTTTCTTATTTAATCTGTGGGGAGGAATTTTTCTATTTCAGGGTTTTGTTGTTAAATGTTATGTTTCTGTCGTTTAACATGTGTGTGAGAGGACGTGTCTGTGTGAGAGGACGTGTCTGTGTGAGAGGACATGTCTGTGTGTGAGAGGACGTCTGTGTGAGAGGACATGTCTTTGTGTGAGAGGACGTCTGTGTGAGAGAGGACGTGTCTGTGTGTGAGAGGACATGTCTGTGTGAGAGGACGTGTCTTTGTGTGAGAGGACCTGTCTGTGTGTGAGAGGACATGTCTGTGTGTGAGAGGACGTGTCTTTGTGTGAGAGGACGTGTCTGTGTGAGAGGACATGTCTGTGTGTGAGAGGACGTCTGTGTGAGAGGACATGTCTTTGTGTGAGAGGACGTCTGTGTGAGAGAGGACGTGTCTGTGTGTGAGAGGACATGTCTGTGTGAGAGGACGTGTCTTTGTGTGAGAGGACCTGTCTGTGTGTGAGAGGACATGTCTGTGTGTGAGAGGACGTGTCTTTGTGTGAGAGGACGTGTCTGTGTGAGAGGACATGTCTGTGTGTGAGAGGACGTCTGTGTGAGAGGACATGTCTTTGTGTGAGAGGACGTCTGTGTGAGAGAGGACGTGTCTGTGTGTGAGAGGACATGTCTGTGTGAGAGGACGTGTCTTTGTGTGAGAGGACCTGTCTGTGTGTGAGAGGACATGTCTGTGTGTGAGAGGACATGTCTGTGTGAGAGGACATGTCTGTGTGTGAGAGGACGTGTCTTTGTGTGAGAGGACCTGTCTTTGTGTGAGAGGACATGTCTGTGTGAGAGGACGTGTCTTTGTGTGAGAGGACCTGTCTGTGTGTGAGAGGACATGTCTGTGTGTGAGAGGACATGTCTTTGTGTGAGAGGACATGTCTGTGTGAGAGGACATGTCTGTGTGTGAGAGGACGTGTCTTTGTGTGAGAGGATGTCTGTGTGTGAGAGGACGTGTCTGTGTGAGAGGACATGTCTTTGTGTGAGAGGACGTGCCTTTGTGTGAGAGGACGTGTCTGTGTGAGAGGACATGTCTTTGTGTGAGAGGACGTGTCTGTGTGAGAGGACGTGCCTTTGTGTGAGAGGACGTGTCTGTGTGAGAGGACATGTCTGTGTGTGAGAGGACGTGTCTTTGTGTGAGAGGACATGTCTGTGTGAGAGGACATGTCTGTGTGTGAGAGGACGTGTCTTTGTGTGAGAGGATGTCTGTGTGTGAGAGGACGTGTCTGTGTGAGAGGACATGTCTTTGTGTGAGAGGACGTGCCTTTGTGTGAGAGGACGTGTCTGTGTGAGAGGACATGTCTGTGTGTGAGAGGACGTGTCTTTGTGTGACAAACCTTACCTGTGGTAACATTTCAACGTGTCAAGTGTTTGTTTAAAGACCAGATTCATTTCTACGTAATATTTATATATAAAATATTTATATTCTATCTTCCATTAGTGTTCAATGTCTCATCACTCTGTCCTCCCCCCCCCCCCTTTAGTTCCGCCCACCAGCCTCGCCCTATCAGGTACAGTTGGGGGCGGGGCTAAGAAGCGTCTCACAGCCCCGTCTCTCAGCCTGACTTTAAGCGGCAGAGACTCACACGACCTGAGCAACGACGGCTTCTCGGCCGCCGCTCTGTCAGCAACGCCGGACGACACGCCGTCACTGGACATCAACCTGGAGGCTCTGGAGACGCCGTCGGACAGCGAGACAGGAACTCTGCCGGACAGCACCCATGAGCTGGAGTGGGACGGTGAGACACCAGTCAGCTGACCTTTCACCTCAGTCTGTGCGTGTGTGTACATGTTCTGTCTGACTGTCTCTCTGTGGACAGTAGGCGTCCACTTCCCTCCACTGTGTTGTGCCATTGTAGCTATGAACTGTGCGCAGCATCACATCAGACGGAGCCGTTCAGTCAACAACACCCTGACCTTTGATCTGTGACCTCTCTGACAGATGACCTCCCCCGGATGGGGAGGGGTGGAGCTGTGGGCGTGGCCAGCAGCCCGGTGGAGCAGTCAGAGAGTCTGATGGGACTGGACCAGGTGGACAGCAGGGGGCGCCGCTGGAGGAGGTTCTGCATCTCTGGGCACGAATACCACGTCAACATGAGCGTCCTGGAGCCGTACCTGCAGGTCCTGTCACACGGAGGTCAGAGGTCAACATTAGCAGGACATCCTGACATTTCCGTCTCCACAGAAATGTTCTTTTCTTATTGATTAGTTCAAATGTGTTTAATGGGTTTGTTTAACTTTCTGTCTGTACTGTTAATATATTTATATTAAATCAATACAGTGGAAGAAATGTCAGTTTAGGATTTTACAGGCTGTTTCTGAAGAAATGGATCACGTCTGTGGAATGATGATGATGATGATGATGATGATGATGATGTGGTGAAACAGATTCATTCTCCATTACAGGTGTGACTGTAAATCACCTGTAACACTAATGTGATCTATGTGTTACAGTCTGGATCTGTGTTTATTACTGTATATCAATTGGTTGTCAGGTTACTATGGAGACGGGATGAACGCCATCATCCTGTTCACTTCCTGTTACCTGCCAGAGAACACAGTGGAGGACTACGAGTACGTCATGGACAACCTGTTCAGGTGAGTTTGTGTGTGTTTGATCACGTTTTATCAAACTTCAGGAGAGAGGACGTGAAACACAGAAAGTACCAGCATGGTGCTGGTCTGTCCCTGAGGACCTGTCTCTGAGGGCCTGTGGACTCATGAGATGTGGACTAAATCAAAAGTGTCAACATTTCAGATGCTAAATGCTAATGTTCTCAGGTGAGAGCCGGTGGTTCACTGTCGTCTGTTCACACCGTCCTCTGTTCACACTGTCCTCTGTTCACACCGTCCTCTGTTCACACCGTCCTATAAGAAGACTCCTATAATATTCCCATGTTTTACCTGAAGATGTGTGATTTATGGGGCGGCACGGTGGTGCAGTGGTTAACACTGTCGCCTCACAGCAAGAGGGTTCCAGGTTTGAACCCCGGTCTGGACCCTTCTGTGTGGAGTTTGCATGTTCTCCCTGTGCCTGCGTGGGTTCTCTCTGGGTACTCCGGCTACTCCGGCTTCCTCCCACAATACCAAAAACATGCATGGGATAGGTGAATTGGCTACTCTAAGTTGCCCCTAGGTGTGAATGTGTGCGTGTGTGGTTGTCTGTCTTTGTGTGTCAGCCCTGCGATTGACTGGCGACCAGTCCAGGGTGTACCCCGCCTCTCGCCCATAAGCAGCTGGGATAGGCTCCAGTTCCCCCGCGACCCTGATAGAGGATTAAGCGATAGAAAATGAAATGAAATGAATGTGTGATTTATTAACTGAACTGAAAACAAATGACATGAAGTGTGAGGACAAAGTGTCAGCACTGGAAGGAGTTCTCGGTGTAAACCATGGAGGGAGTTGAAGTGTCACTTGAAGTGGACGTGTGTAAACAGGTGAAGTGTTAGCGCTGAAAGGAGCTGCCGTTAAACTGATGAACACCTGGATTCAGGTGTAACAGCTGTGCTTGTGTACCTGCAGGTACATTGTGGGGACGTTGGACCTGATGGTCTCAGAGAACTACCTGCTGGTCTACCTGTGCGCCATGGCTCCCAGAAACAAACTACCAAGCATCAAATGGCTCCACCAGTGCTACACCTCCATCGACAGGAGGTATGATGGTTTCATTCACTGGGACAGCTCTGTGGGGTGGAGCTATTGCACTGCCCTCACTCACACTTCGTCTGTAAACGTCCTCCTTCAAGAGATCAGACATTTTTTCATCAGTTTAAGGGCATTTGTACAATCAGCTTGTTTCCATGACAACAGAGGTGTAATGTTGTGTGTGTCTTCAGGCTGAAGAAGGATCTGAAGGGGCTGCTGGTGGTCCATCCTGCCTGGTACATCAAGGCTCTCATCACTGTGGTCAAACCCTTCATCAGGTCTGTATCACACACACACACACACACACCTGCCTGTCACCATAGCAACAGGACATTAGGCAGTTAGAGTGCAGGTGACCACGGTTCAGTTAGTCGTCAGGTGACCCACACCTGCCTGCTGAAGCCCTGAAGTAACCCCCACCAACATCCAGGTGACCTGATCACCTGCCAACCACACCTGACATCATGCCAGCCACCTCCCAGCCCCTGCTCGGTCTGAGCGGGTAGCTGGACGTTTGTCCGTCTCTGAACACGCGAGCAGCTGCTCACAACATGAGAAGCTCCGCTAACACTTTAGCATCTTAGCATTCACCAACAGCCAGTGGTTAACATGAGGCACTGACACATTAGCTGCTAA
Source organism: Toxotes chatareus (assembly GCA_016801885.1). NCBI lineage: Eukaryota > Metazoa > Chordata > Actinopteri > Toxotidae > Toxotes > Toxotes chatareus. The sequence continues at coordinate 162,856 of CM028886.1, read as the reverse complement.
ATTTAAAAAAAAAGATGCTAATGTTAGCGGTTAGCTGGCAACAGCTCCACACGTCTCCACTGACTTCCTGATGTTCACCTCCGACCTTTGACCTCTGCCCACAGTGAGAAGTTCAGCAGGAAGATTCGGTTTGTTCAGAGTCTCCAGCAGCTTTCCCAGCTCATCCCCACAGACAGACTGCAGATCCCAGACGCCATACACCAGTAAGATCCCAGTTTCTACTGGAAATCGCTAATCTCACTGCCTGTCTGTCTCACTGCCTGTCTCACTGCCTGTTAAATCTCTGGTCGTCCTGCAGGTTCGATGAGAAGCTGAACAGATGACTATAACTGAGTCTGAGGTCAACAGACTGGATGGATTCTAAAGGTCAAAGGCCAGCACACTGAGACTCCTGATGACCTTTGACCTCTCCTGCCTGTACAGAGAACACACACAGACTCTGGGTTTATTTATTGGGTCTCTCTTTGAATCGGGGGGTAAGTTAAACATCTGGTTCTCCGTTAGCTTCGGACTTTCAGCTGCGACTGACCTGTGGCTCTTTACTGTCAGACTCAGGTTAAAGTGAGTGTGAACACACACACACACCACGCTGCAGCTGGCAGTCGCTTGGTTTAACCTTGGTCTGAGTTCAGCTGAAGGTTCCTCTCAGTCTCTTCTCTCTGCAGCTGAACACGTTTACATGTATGTGAACCAGAGCATATAAACACTGATCAAACTTGTTCAACTAAATGTTTTTCACATCCTGAAAACGTCTGAGCGTCTGTTTTTCTGAATGTATGAAGAACCAAACCCAGGATGTGGTCAGAGTGACGCACACAGACCACGCCCCCCCGGCACCGAGCAGCAGGACCCGTGAACGAGTCCACACACACAGACCTGCTGTGGGATTAAACTGTCTCTGAATATTTTTAGCTTCATGGATTCCTGCTGTTATACATTCCTGGTACAGTTTTAACTCTGAGTCCTGAAAAATGACATTTTCCATTTAAAGCATCATCTTTCAGGACTTCTGACTCTCACAGCTCCAGGACCATGTTCAGCTTTAAATGTGCTGCTGCGTGGTCTCTGTAGGTCGTCCTCTGTCCAGCAGGGGGCGGTCTGCTCCCACAGCTGGGTCTCAGGCTGAGGTCCTGGGACCTGCTGAATCATGGTGTTCACTCGGATGTTTCTGATGAGTCATGCTCAGCTTCATTTTACAAACATCTCAGCTCTGAGACGCTTTTCCCCGAGTGAAGATTGGACACACAGTGGACACACAAGACGTCGTCAAAGTGCTGAACAGACTCCCACTGATGTCAAACACTGTGTGGTGTGTTTGATGTCTCCGGAAAACCTGCTGAGTTTTCTTAAGTTAACACAGTGGTTCAGGTGCTAGCTCGGCTGAAGTAAGCAGTGATACTGAGCAGCTGCAGGCTACATGTAAGGCCCCAGGGTCCAGGGGCCAGGCCCTGGGGCCCTGGGACCAGAGCCTCTGTTTGAAGCAACTTTAGACATTTCTTGCTGTTAGTCAATCAGAGACGTGGAGGCGGTGGGAGGAGCTGGTGCGTTTCTTCTTCTCTGACATATAAATGTTCTGCCAGTTGCTCCTGGTCTGTGGTTGCAGACGGTGCTCCTGCATGTTGCTGTTCCTGCATGTTGTTGCTCCATGTTGTTGCTCCATGTTGCTGTTCCTGCATGTTGTTGCTCCATGTTGCTGTTCCTGCATGTTGTTGCTCCATGTTGTTGCTCCATGTTGCTGTTCCTGCATGTTGTTGCTCCATGTTGTTGCTCCAGCATGTTGTTGCTCCATGTTGTTGCTCCTGCATGTTGTTGCTCCATGTTGTTGCTCCATGTTGCTGTTCCTGCATGTTGTTGCTCCATGTTGTTGCTCCATGTTGCTGTTCCTGCATGTTGTTGCTCCATGTTGTTGCTCCATGTTGCTGTTCCTGCATGTTGTTGCTCCATGTTGTTGCTCCATGTTGCTGTTCCAGCATGTTGTTGCTCCATGTTGCTGTTCCAGCATGTTGTTGCTCCATGTTGTTGCTCCTGCATGTTGTTGCTCCATGTTGTTGCTCCATGTTGCTGTTCCTGCATGTTGTTGCTCCATGTTGTTGCTCCATGTTGCTGTTCCTGCATGTTGTTGCTCCATGTTGTTGCTCCATGTTGTTGCTCCATGTTGCTGTTCCTGCATGTTGTTGCTCCATGTTGTTGCTCCATGTTGCTGTTCCAGCATGTTGTTGCTCCATGTTGCTGTTCCAGCATGTTGTTGCTCCATGTTGTTGCTCCTGCATGTTGTTGCTCCATGTTGCTGTTCCTGCATGTTGTTGCTCCATGTTGTTGCTCCATGTTGCTGTTCCTGCATGTTGTTGCTCCATGTTGTTGTGACAGTAGATCCGTTTCTATTCTGTTCCTGATGACTCTACCGTTCCACCTGTCCCTCATTTATGGCCTGCCAGCTACAGGCCCCGCCCCCCGCGGCACGAGCTGCCCACGCGTCCTCTCTGCGCTCTGATTGGCTACGTTCGACCAGCGACCCGGGGGTGACCAATCCAGAGAGCTCCATTCGTCGGAGGGAGCGGCGTGTACACGCTGTGCTCGCGTGCTGGCCGGTGAGACGGTAACGGGACACCGGGCCCCCCCTCCGGTATAAAACGGAGCGCAGACTGAACCGACACAAACAGTGAGAGCAGCTTCCGGTGTCAGCTCCGCTCACTCGGACTCATCTCTGAATCTTATTCGTCACTGTTTTATTTTCCTTTGACATTTTGTAAGTTTCATATTTTAGCATCATCCAGCAGCCGCCGGCGTCGCTGTCGGTCCATCATGGTCCTGTCTACGGTCAACAAGATGAAAGTCTTCCAGCTGGTGTTCTCCGACCCCGGCAGGTCCTTCTACAGCAGCGGGGACAAAGTGTCCGGCTCCGTGCGGCTGGAGGCGGCTCAGCTCTGCAAAGTGAGCGGCCTCAGGGTCTCCGCCGCCGGCTGCGCCCGCGTGGAGCACCGCGGCGGAAAGAACCGCAGGAGCCGCAGCCAGGAGGTGGAATACCTGAAGTACGAGGAGGAGCTGCGGCTGGAGGAGCAGCTGACGAGAGGTAAAGCCCCCGGACACCGGGGACCGGTCCATTCCAACCGAGTCCGTGTTTGTGAACGTGAGAGAAACGCACGCGCTCATTAATTAACCGTCAGCCTGGGCGCGTGCACACACGTGAAACACCTGTTGTTTGATGAGGAGAGAAAAGTGTGAGGTTGTGTTTAATAAGGTGTGTTTGAATATTTCACCGTGTGATGTGAGTGGATGATCGGCAGCACGTGACAGCGCGTGAGGCATTCAGGCTCAGAAAGAGGACTCGGCTGAGCCTGCTCTGGTCTGGGTCTGAACCCGGGACTCAGAGACCTGAACCTTCCTGTCTTTGTGCTCAGACTCAGACGGCTGTTTCCTGCTGCAGCCCAGTAAAACCTACAGCTTCCAGTTCGGCTTCGAGCTGCCGGCGCCGGGGTGAGAGTCTGTGATCGATCAGTGGATTTGATAACTGCTAAGTTATTGATCACAGGAGTTGATCATCTGTCCTGTCCTGTCCTCTGGTCTGTCCTCAGGCGTCTGGTGTCGTCCTATAAAGGAAAGTTTGGTTATGTCCGGTATTACGCCCGGGCGGTGCTGGACCGGCCTTCCCAGCATGCTTTGCAGTGTGAGAGGGAGTTTGAGGTGGAGGAGCCGCTGGATGTCAACCGACCTGACCTGCTGGTACAGACACACTGAACCTGCTGACGCCTTCAGGCAGCTGATTGGTCTGATGGTCAGAACTGCTGAGTCAGGATTCGGTCTCTGTGACCACGGCGGGCGTTCTGATTCTGGCGAATCTGTCCTCTTTCAGGCTCCGGCCGCCGCCTCCAAACAGAAGAAGGTCACCTGTCTGTTCATACCTGATGGTCAGGTGTCCATCACTGCTCAGATTGACAGGAAGGGATTCTGTGAGGGAGAAGACATCAACATCAGCGCCAAGTTTGAGAACACGTGTTCACGTATCGTAGTGCCAAAGGCCGCCATCATCGCCAAACACTTGTACGTCGCTGACGGACACAGCAAGGTGACACACGAACAGAGGACGCAGCGCTAAGCGTAGAAAACAGAACCTCTTCAGGGTCGTCAGGAAAAGTCTGACCTCCAGTTTCTCTGTTCTGTTCAGGTGTTGCGTCAGAAACTGTCGGCGGTTCGAGGAAACCACATCATCTCCGGGATGTGCGACATGTGGCAGGGGAAGACCATCAGGGTCCCGAAACTGAAGCCGTCTTTGCTGGGCTGTGACATCATCAAGGTGGACTACGCCCTCATGGTGAGTCACGGTCTTCATAGGTCTGTCAGGACAGGTTGATACCTGAGGTCTAAAAGGACCAACAGCGACCTGACCCGACCTTCAGAGACAGAGCAGAGACAAACGGGCAGGAGAACGTCAGGGCCACGTCACAGGTGATAAAATGAAACGAGATCAGAACGTTTTAGAAAGTGGATCAGATGAGAAAAGTAGCAAGACGCTGAAATGAGATGAGACGTCAACCTGCACCTGTTTTCTGTAGCTGCAGGTGAGCTGAGAGAAACATGACATCAGACGCGAGCTTTTCCTCCTCCCTCCAGATCTACCTGCACATCCCCGGGAGCGAGAAGCTGACGCTGGAGCTGCCTCTGGTCATCGGCACCATCCCGTTCAGCGGCGTCGGCAGCAGGACGAGCAGCGTGAGCAGCTGGTCCTCCTTCCCCTCAGCCCCCCCCAGCTACAGTAACATCCACAGAGACCTGAGAGTGGACGGTCCTCGCACCCCTTTGCTCCACGACTACGACGGCGGTGAGGAGGAAGAGGAGGGGGGGCTCTTTATGAGAGCGCCTGAACTATACTACCCCCCTCCCCCCGCATACAGCGAGGTGAAGCGACCGACCTGAGGAGAGGAGAGGGGAGGAGAGGGGAGGGGAGGGGAGGAGAGGAGAGGAGGGGAGGAGGAGGAGGAGGGAGGGAGGAGGAGGAGAAGAGGGGAGGGGGAGGAGGGGAGGGAGAGGGGAGGGAGAGGAGAGGAGAGGAGGAGAGGAGGAGAGGAGGGGAGGAGAGGAGAGAGGAGAGGAGGGGATAAGAGGAGAGGAGGGGAGGGGATAAGAGAAGAGGAGAGGGGAGGAGAGGAGAAGAGGGGAGGGGAGAGGAGAGGAGGGGATAAGAGGAGAGGAGGGGATAAGAGGAGAGGAGAGGAGGGGATAAGGGGAGAGGAGGAGGGAGGGATAAGAGGAGAGGGGAGGAGAGGAGAGGAGGGGATAAGAGGAGAGGGGAGGAGAGGAGAAGAGGGGAGAGGAGAGGAGGGAGGGAGAGGAGAGGGGGAGAGGAGGAGGGAGGGGATAA